>JAAAKE020094633.1:0-19847 GCA_010014785.2 Anisolabis maritima | reverse complement strand
CAACAAATGTTGTAACATTAAAAACTAAATTTTTAATTGATTTACACGAAATTTAAAAAAAAAAATATTTTTTTAAATTCACAAAATTATTTTATTTTCATGAGAAATAAGATATTTATCAAATAAAAAACATCATTGTCATAGTTTATATTTTAGCCGCGAGAGACAACACTAGACCCATTCTTTTTGATATATTCCTACTTTAACGACTAAGAAATTTTGTTTTGTTAATAGTAAAATTATATCAATAGAGTAGCCAGAATTTCTGTTTCTGTAATATTATTGTTGTTATTCCAATCCATCGTGATATCAGCTTAAATAAAATGTGAACAGGGGTACCAACAAATGTTGTAACATTAAAAACTAAATTTTTAATTGATTTACACGAAATTTAAAAAAAAAATATTTTTTTAAATTCACAAAATTATTTTATTTTCATGCATGGCAACCTTTATATATATATTTTGGAACGTTTCCGCTTTGATTGTTGAGATTAGCTCGACGTTTCGGCTCTCCTTTTGGAGCCATTTTCAAAAGTGTTGGGTTAGGAAGTGATGGTGATTTGTTTTCGGGGTCGCAATCTTGCTGGTCTCCAAATTTGGTCGGTGGATGTCTCCGAGGATTGTATTTGCCTCTAAGATCTAGGACGGGCTTGGTTGGGTGGTGCTGTTAGTGTCGTGTTTGGGTTGACTTCGAGGCGTCAATCTGTCTACCCCTCGAGTCGGAATGTTTTGATATCTACGCCCTTTGTGTTTGCCTGTCTTTTGCTTTCAAGGGACCAGGTATCACCTCGACCCGGGTAATAGGAAGATTGAGGCCCTGGAATCGACCCAAACCAACTGACGTGCTAACCGTCACCAGATCATCCAACCAACCACTTCCTAGAACAAAGAGGTGTTCTTAATATTAATTGTTGTTTGTATTTTATTTAACTTTGTTTACATTATTATATATTTCATGTAAAAGGATGTTTTTCTTGGAGGAGAATAGAGAGTCTTAAAGGGGAAGGGAGAAGGATGGATGAGTCAAATAGAGCAAAAAAACAAAACGGATAAGTCATTATGGGAAGAAAAAATATCACAAGGAAAAGGTGAAAAGGTCCTAGGTGAAAATATCTATAAGAATAAACTAAATAAAAAGAATTGAGCCATACAGGAAAAATGCTATAATCTTGGTTGAGTTGAGTAGTCAAATTATTCTTTGCTTATTATTTAATTTTTTTTTTATAATTAAACTATTTGAAATTTTCTTTTATTATAAACTTCTTCAGTAGCGTAAACTAGGGAAATTGGAAGTTGAGTGTCTCGCTATCTTGGTTAAGTTTACTAAAAAAATGTCCTTTTAGGTTGAAATCACCACCAGTTTTTTTTTATTTAGGTTTGACTACGTGGTCATTTGAAATTTTACAATTATAATATTAAAAAGTATATAAAATATCAATGTTTCTAAACAATGACAAGATTTATGTAAATAAATATGCCTGGATTACAAGTATCGTAATAAATATATTGAGTATCATTTCAGGCATTTTCAGGTATTGCGACTCTAAAATTAAAGAAAAGTAGACTTATCTACTTTGGATTCTAAGCAGTTTATTTCAATCAATCTCATATATAATAGTTTATTATAAATTTATGTTGAATTATTATTAAGATAATGAATGAATAATATCCCTATCTTTTTGATTTCACATGGATTAAGCTTAATGTAATTAATAAATTGATTTCTTAAACTACTAAGTTGAGAAATAGAAAGGCGAGTTGAAGAAATGATCAATGGCTCATCCTCATATTTAGGAACTTTTAAATTACCTTCAAAACCTTCTTTTTGAGATTTGTGAAATGCCTGAAATAAAAATAATAATATTAAAAAGATAAATAAAAAATATTTAAAACAAAATTAGTAAAAGAAAAATATTTGATTACATTAATTATCTCTTGAGTAATGCAATCAAGATCATAGGCAAAATTTGTAGGATTCACATGTTTCTATAAAAAATTATTTATTTTAATTAATCATTTGAAATAAAAAGGAAAGATATTAGGATGTACTAATCAAACGGTAGAGTATCCCTGGAGATGTTGGCAGACAAATTACTCAAGAAAATGAAAAGAAACTTGGTGTGGATATGCAATCAATATCTACTTAAATTCTTTATTTCAACGAAAAGTGTCATCAAATGCGATTTAAGGCTGGGTTGAAAAGAAACGAATTATTCAAGAATAGTCGAAGAAATATGGGAAATCTGAGAATTAGAGGCACCATTTCGGGCATCATATCGAAAATTAGTTACCACACGAATATGATCTTTCCAAGAGTAATCCAAACTCAACAAAAAATAGACAAGAAAAAGTTGCTTGACTCTCAAATTCACAAAAGATCAAAGTGAAAAAGTATGCTATATTAATTTATGCACTACTATTATATGGCCATTGATGAGTAATTTTTGAAATGAGAGTAGAGAGCTGGCTCTTAACTTAAAGAGACCCGTCCCAGCTAAATTTTAAAAAACTCGAACGCGGATACGTCCTGATATCCCCAATAATTTCTATTCGATGGCACTTTCTTTACAAAAGAGTAATTTTAACTTAATTGCGTTGATTACATAATTTTGAAGATTGCTCGTTCATATTTTATCTGATTTAATTAAGAGCTAGAAGAGGGAGAATGTTGGCTGATGAGTAGTTCGTTTGAAACACCGCGAGATGTGCATCCATTTAATTTGAACATTCATTAATTAAATAAATAGATTTAAAAAAAAATTTAATTACGATTTCTGTGCTTTGATTCGGCTTAGGTGGTTTTTTTTTGCACAGAGCTTGATAAATTTCACCAAATGGTAAGTCATCATTTGGCTGAATTACAAATAAAGGAGAATCCCATCGATTTCGACTATCTGGCTCTTCAAACCTTAAGCGAAGTGCATTATAGTTTTCTTTTGAATATTGTTCTGACTCAGGTTTCATTTGATTCCATTCCCAACCTAAATCAGTGGCAATTTCACACTGAACTGTACATTGGGTTGTTTTATTTAATTTTGATATGCAATAAAGTTCATATCGGTAACCTAAAAAAGTATCATAATAAACATAATTTAAATTGATGGGGCAATCACAAACCGATCGTCTCTTCAAATATTGTTTTTCACGTTACACATAAACAAAAATTTCAGTACCAGTAGTAAAGACCCAAGACCCAGTAGTAAAGAGCCAAGACTTGGGTTTTCTCTGGCATCAGTGTATCTATTAAAATATAAAAGTAACGAAACGAAAAGTCAAAAATTGTATGATTACAATATTTCCCTCTTAAGAGACGGCCGGTAAAATATGAAATAAAAATCAAATGATACCTTTAATATAATTGCTTGCATCCAAAATGACAATTAAATCTTTTTTACAAAGCAATCTAAAATAATAAAAATCAGAGATTATATAAAAATTAAGTAATATATTAATAAATAAATGAATTGGTATACCTTTGAGTTTCTGATTTTAATATACCTCTAATTAATTTTTCTTTGTTTGAATCTATAAAACAAAAAAAAAAGAAAACACTTATTTTAGTTTATATCAAAACTAAAATTAATATAATTTTAATTTAATTAAAGGGAGTTGAAACTGATAATTTTTTTTTATACAGGATCAATCGAATTTTATTACAAACTACTCTTTCCTACCAATTCTCTATATTTAGTCCACTGTATAAGTTTATATTTTTAAAAGATTAAAAAATAGATAAAAAAAAACTATTCATATTTTGGTTAAAAATCTACAAAGGACTACTTTGCGTAGTGAGGTTTCGAGTAGAGGGCGTGATTATCATCAGAAAAGTGAATGATAATTGCATGGGATTATTATTTCTTCATTGAGAGTTTTATTTTTAGGGTCATGATATGAATTGTATTTGTATTTGAATCCACAATAATGAATATAAACATGCTCTCATCTTTGTCACAAAATGAAAATGGGCTGATATGTTAATACTTTGATGATTTAAATGTATTTCTGATCAGTATGAATTTAATCTATTAAGATGAGATAATATTTAATTATTTAAATTTTGTTTTCTTTTAAATGAATAAAATACCTCCAAAAACTTGATTTAATTCAAGACGATGTGTTTTAATTGCACTAAATTCACTCAATATATGAGTTTTTAAATTATGTTCCTTAAAATAAGATTCTAGTTCAGAAGCTCTTGATGATTTTCCACTACATGGATAGCCTGACATTATTATCAGAGGCATTTTTATAAATAATAAATAAAACTTATTAATTTAAATGTAACTCAATGTTAAATTTCTGATAGTACTTCTCTTCAAATTTAAATTAAATAATAAAATTAACACAAGATAAAAATCTATAAACTGGTATAAGCAAATATAAACATGTGTTTGATATTGACTGCCATTTTGAAACTGAATAGAAACAAGTTAGTCTCCCTAAAAATGATACCAATAGAATTGCTAAACGTTCTTAAATAACTAGCAAATTTTTTTTTATTAAGAAAACCAAATTTAAATATTCTAATATTATCAATCAAAATTAATTTAAAATAAAGTATTAGTTAATAGCACAAAAGAGCAATACTATAATTAAATTCAGAAATATTTTATATAAACATCTTAATCTTGCATTTTATTTAATTTTTTAATAACAGACTTGGGAGAGAGGAACGTCTAAACCAAGATAAAATTTGTTGGCTTTAATACAAACAAATATATATGTTTGTATATACATTAGTAATATTGATATATTAACATTTTTTTTTCTGATTGGAATTTAATTTTGTGTAAGGGATATGCTTAAGATAATTTTTTTGTTATATACATTTATTAATTTTAAATAATAAATATTTAATAATGAAGTTTGCCTAATATAATTATTAACATTAGATGAGTCACAACCTGCTCACCTGGTTTCTATCTTCGTATTTATTTATCTTTTTTTTTTTCGTGATTGACACAAATATTTTAGAATGAATATCATTTAATTTGGAAATCATTCTTCTATATTTGGGATCATTCTTCTATATTTGTAATTTTTTACTATTCGGATGATAAAATTAATTGGGCGTATGAGTTTTAAATGACCGGTTACGTAGCAGAAGTCCCTAATCATCATATCCACTTCAATTGATAACCTCTATTCGACTCGACTACATCCCCGGACTTAATTCGTTCGATTCATTTGGACTCGGACTCGGACTCGGACTCCATACGTGTCCCTTTTAAAACTTATCATGTTCTCATCATAGCAATATCATTTTTAATGTTACTAATAAATAAGTAAGCATATTTTTTATAATAATTTTAATATTAGCAAAGAAAAATTGCATGTGAGGGTTTTGTTATTTGTTTTCATGTTGGAAAAAATATTTTGACATTTAATATAATTAGATCTCATTATAAAATGAAATAAGAAATTTTTAATAATTAATATTTTTAAATGTAAAATAATTTTTCTTTATAATTTTACATTTTTGATCGTAATTAATTTCCACATATCATTTAAATTTTAAAAATGTATTTATACGCAGTTAAATGGATTATTTTTTATTTAGATTTGATTAACATTTTTTACGATTTTTTAAATTTGATTTGTAAATATTCCTTTATTCAAAAATAATTGATATCTCCTCACTATGACTAGCATCTTATTCAATATGTCTTTTAATAATTTAATATCATATATATATATATATAAATTTATAAAACTAGTTAATAAAATAATTTTTTGCTATAAACTAAGTGATGGATGGATAAAATTTAAATGGATCATAGTAGACCTTAAATACCACAAAAACACTTAATAAACTATTCTCAATAGATTTGAAACAATTAGAATTTTGGAGATTTTTCATCCCATATTGGAATTAAATTTAGTTTTTCTTATTTGTCTATTGCCCTGTTAATTTTTTAAGAACAAAACCTTTAAAACCAT
Organism: Anisolabis maritima; assembly: GCA_010014785.2. NCBI lineage: Eukaryota > Metazoa > Arthropoda > Insecta > Dermaptera > Anisolabididae > Anisolabis > Anisolabis maritima. Next base: position 13,905 of record JAAAKE020094633.1, on the reverse strand, counting down.
TCACCATTTATGCATAGGAATACGATTTCTTTTTATTTATAAATTTAAACAAAACCAAAAAAATGATAACTTTATGAATCTCGACAATTCTCTTATCAAATAACGAAAAATTATTAGCATTGAGCTAAAAGCGCTGTTTTCCTTTTGATTCAGGTTTTAGAATTAGTTATTTGCCACAATATATCAACATGATTTAAAAATCTAAAAATACTAAAATTTAATTTAAAACATTACTATTCTTTCATTTATTTCAGAATATTCCTTTCATAATGAAGATACACATATTATTATTATTTTTATTAGTGCACGCATATGTGCTAGCAGATATTGAATTGGACAATAGTAATTCCAATAATAATAATAATAAAAAGTTATTAGATAAAGATAAATTAAGTGATTCGGAGAAAGTGCCATCAAAAACAGATGATGATACTGATATAATAGATTTCCAAGCGAGCGCAATTCATTTGGTTGCTGCCCCTGATTTAAATAGTGATGGCACGACACAAAAATGGAAAGGGGAGAATGGAGATCCTACCCTAATGAAAGAGCCTTCACCAAGAAGTATCAAGGATATGCTCAAAGATCTTGAAGAAGCTGAACAGGAACAGAATGCCAAAGAACTTACTCCTGATGAAAAAATTGGTAAGAATTTAGAGATATAATATCACTTCACTTTCACTTTTTCTTAGAGATGGAAAGTCGAATCTCTTGAATTCTTGCTTATCCTTTATATAGAACTTGATCTTTATTATTCGATTAATTTAGAAAAAACATAAAATTCGTCTCTTGAAATTTCCAAAGATTGGTGCCATTCATACTTTGTTAATTAGTTAAATAAAAATTCAATCTCGAAGCGTAAAGAACTCTAATATAGAGGGAAGAGGGTTAAGTGTTTCTCAGCTCATATATTTTTTGGTAAAATAAAAAATTCCTGTCAGTTGATGCTTGAAATTCCAGGAGCGTTATCAAAAAATCTACTTTTTAAATCGTTCTACAAAATTTTCGATATGAATATGAGATAACCCTCACAGTTGAATTAATTAGTAAGTCCTATTTGAAATTTTAGGAAATAAATGCTCTTTATTGAAAGTGCATCATTATCCTAGAGAAAGAAAATAAATATTTTATTAATATCTTTAACTTGATCTATTTTTTTGTTTTTTGAAGCTGAAGATCTTTATAACAAAGGGATGAGCATGTTAAATAAAACAAGACCAAATAAACAGGAAGCTTATTTTCTGCTGCAAGAAGCCGCCGATTATGGACATTTACAAGCCAAGGCCCAAATTGCATGGGCCAAAGTGTTTGGCTCAACTCTAAAACAGGATCTTAAAGGAGCTCTTGAAATCTTCCAAGAACTCGCCCGCTCTGGTTTACCGGATGGTCATATGGTCAGTTTTTTTATATCCTTTGAAGAAATCTATTTATAAACTACCTCAATTTTTTCATAGGACTAAGATCTATATAATCATTATGTATGTGGCACTTGTGGCAGAGAGGATAAAGATATTTACAGTGTTAATTGCTAAAAACCAAGAGATCCCAGGCAGTCCAATAAAAATTTATTTAAAATCAATTGGATATGGATAATTAATTCTAAATATCTATAATTGAAATTTTTAAAATTCAGATTTCGAAAATACTAAAAAAAAAAAGAATATATTCATAGACATGTTTACCCTTGTTTACATCTTGACACTCGTTCATACTAATCGCACTAACAAAAGTGACCCTTTGAGTTTGAATTATTTATTGCAAACAATGAAAAGGATCTGAAAAATTATTTAAATTCTATATACAAGTTTTTAATTAATTAATGCCTAGGGAAAAATGCACTTGTTAGTAAATTTCCTTTCTATTCAAGTTTTTTGACAAAAAAAGAACTATAGTGATTTAATGCAGAACTTAGAATGGGCACTCTATTTTTACTATTATTTAGAAGCACACATTTTTTCGATGCATCATTTTATGAATTTTTTTATATTTTATAATTATTAAACTACATAATATAATGATCACAAATCTACTACGTCTAAAAATAATTGTTTCAGAACTTTATTTGGAATCATAATTCAAAAGTTTGAAAACCTTTTATTTAGAAAATGGATAGGTTAATTTCTTTTCCTAAATATGCTTCTCAACTCACCTCACGCTTGGTGAGTACATATAAGGCAATCACGAAATACCCGATTTCTTCTGATCTCTTTATGTCTGCCATCTCCCCTTTCCAACCATCAAGCATTAGGCCGTTCGTCTGACTGGTTTTCCTATTTTCTCTTGCTTATTGTATATATATACCGATCTCAAAATTCGGGAATAAAGCGTAGATATAAGAAAAAGTCTATGTATATTATTGTCATCTTTTTGTATAAATATATAAAGATACTCTTCATCTCAAGCTCTCCTCCTTTGTGTAACCAAATTGTTCAAAGCACCCGATAACGATATGTATTTTTTAGCAGCTCAAGATCTCAGGCAGAGAAATTTTCGTAGGGTTCGAAAATTTCTCTAGGGCCTCCCTATAAACAAGTAAGCAATCACATTCTTTTTCTAATCACTATATAATAATTTTTAGGGAATGGGATATTTTTATGCTACGGGAACAATGGTAAACGTGAATCAAGCAAAAGCCTTAATTCATTATACGTTAGGTGCACTAGGAGGCAATACTTGGGCTCAAATGGCACTCGGCTATCGTTATTGGACAGGTGTTACAGTCTCTAATAGTTGTGAGAGAGCACTTACGTTCTATAGAAAAGTTGCAAATAAAGGTAAAAACTTTACTTTAATAAATATAAAAAGAAATAGGAAAATTAATTAGAAATTGTTCTTTGTAGTCGCTGAAGAAGTTTCTCTTTCGGGAGGACAAGCTGTTCAACGGGTTCGTCTTTTAGAAGAGCTTGAAAACCCTGGATACAACTCTGGTATTCTTGATAATGATCTCATTGAATATTATCAATTGCTCGCAGAAAAAGGCGACGTTCAAGCCCAGGTTTGTATATTATTGTATTTTTGAGGAAAGTCAGTTTATGACCCACAGAGTGGATACAGTAACGATCGATATGGCCAACGAATGATTTTTTTCTATTGAACTATGGAAATATCAGTTTTACTGATTGAATAAATAATTCGGTTTTTTTTTATTTTAAGAATTATATAAAATAAAACAAACATTGAAATTACACCACAGTGTATCTATACAGAGGCACAAGAATGGGTGGAAGTCTCAGGATTACAAATATGTCAATGGGGCACGTAATATCAAAATTTTATTTAAAACAGAAAACCCACCTCATTAATCAATAAATGAAGTTAAAGCTTATATTAGCAATTATTTTTTTGCAAAAAGTATACTTGGGTGTCCATGAACATGATTTGGATGGGATAATCATTCCTCCCCGACTTTGTCCTCAAAAAAAAAATAAAATGTTCCTGCATTCCTGTAATTGTATATCATTTGTTTCATCCAAATAATAGCAAGCACAATGTTTCGATTAATCATTTTAAAATTTCTTTAGGTTGGTCTCGGTCAGCTTCATTACCAAGGAGGGCGAGGTCTGCAACAAGATCACCAGCGCGCTTTACACTATTTCCTTCAAGCAGCAGAAGCCGGCAACGCAGTTGCAATGGCCTTCCTTGGAAAGGTTTTAAATTTAATTATTTTAAATCGAGTACTAATTTTGACTGTTCAGATCTAGTCAAGTGAGCCCTCTGAGGATGAATGCCACGCATTCAGGCCTCCTTGTTAGAAAAAGGAAAGAGGAAATTTTGTTCTCTAGCGTAATACTTAAAAAAAAAGAAAAGATAAAATTTCTAAACCTATTTTTTTGAAGGCGACTCAAACTATGAGATCGCGCACAGGCCTTGGTTTATGGAAGCGTTTTGTTAAAGTGGAGGTGAAAAAAAAAATACTAGCAGTTTTTGTCTCTTAAAATTAAATAATAACAAGATTTTAATAAATCTAGTCTTTCCTCCTAGTCTTATTTTAAATTTTTAATTCTAGGTTTTCTCTACTCTTTTAGATTTATTTAGAAGGTAGTGATATCGTCAAGCCTGACAATGAGACTGCGTATAACTATTTCAAAAAAGCTGCTGATTTGGGTAACCCCGTGGGTCAAAGTGGTCTTGGTCTCATGTATTTATATGGCAAAGGCGTCGAAAAAGATTATACCAAAGCTTTGAAATATTTTGGACAAGCGGCAGATCAAGGCTGGGTCGATGGACAACTACAATTAGGAAATATGTATTTCAGTACGTATTTCTTTTTTTTTTTTGTTTTATGAATGCAATTTTTTAATAATTCCATTTTATAGGTGGTTTAGGTGTTCGGCGTGATTATAAAACTGCGAACAAATACTTTGGACTTGCTTCCCAACTTGGACACGTGCTTGCTTTTTATAATCTTGCTCAAATGCATGCTACCGGAACTGGCATGATGCGTTCTTGTACGACAGCTGTTGAGTTATTTAAAAACGTAGCTGAGAGGGGCAAATGGGGAGAAAAATTAATGGAGGCGCATATGCTTTATCGCGATGGTCATTTTGATGAAGCCTTTATGATCTACGCTCTACTTGCAGAACTTGGCTACGAAGTAGCTCAGAGTAATGCTGCATTCCTACTAGATAGAGGTATGTTTATTTCAATAATCTTTTATTAAACTTCTCTGAGGACATATTTTCTCAGGGTCTCTGAAAAATTGTTTTATTTTTTTAATTTTACAATGAATTTTGGGCTCCTCAAACTTTGACGTAAGCCTGGTTACCTCTGATTGGCCTTGTCTTCAGAGCACAAAATATACAAAATGTGCTATCTGTAGCTACACAGGATTGGTATGAAACAGCCGTAAACAAAAAGTTAAAAAATAGAAAATGTTGATTCCCATTTGGCACATAGATTTTATTATTTCGGATATCTAGCTCCAAGTTGTTTTTAGTCCGCTGCCGAAAGACTTAAGATAAAAAAAAAAAAAAGTCTTTTTTAGGAAACTTTGTTTTACCAACATTTGGAGAGAATAATTTTCATTTGTAGTTATAGTAAACATTGACTAATCATATACAAATTAGGAAAAATAAAATCCTAAAAAGCATATATATTCCATTTTCTAGGCGAAACGACAAAACATTAATATTAGATTTAAAAAATTAATGAAAATTAAAAACTAAAGGAAAATCTCTACAGAGGGGTTCTTAACCTTTTTGAGCCAAAGGAAGAAAACAAGATAACAAAAAAAATGGATAGGGATTTTAATGAAAAATAATTCGTATAATTAATTTCAAAATAAACAACAACAAATGGAGAAAGTTTAATGATATAAATTGAATTGTAAAATGGATTTTATTAAAGGAAAATTAGGTTAATGTGAACCTTAGCTTTGCCTAAGCCGCGCAAAAGGTAAGGTTAAGAACTCCTACTCTAACATTCTTTAGGCGACAGGGTTTTTTTAAGTCAGTAGGCACTTCTTTTTGTGATGCTATTTGATTGAGACACTTCAAATCCTGAGAAGTCGACATTACTTGACCTAAATGATTCATCTCTTTTTTTTAGGTGATGTAACTCTGGTAGAGGAGCCTCTGGTTCGAGCTCTTCAATATTGGGGCCGAGCTGCCGCTCAGGGCTACTCACCTGCCCAAGTCAAGTTGGGTGATTATCACTATTATGGTTATGGAACTCCTATAGACTATGAAATGGCTGCATCTCATTATCGACATGCATCAGATCAACAACACAATGCACAAGCCATGTTTAACCTTGGCTACATGCACGAACAGGGCCTTGGCATGCAACAGGTATCCATATTTTTTGAGAGAAATATAGCTATCTTTATAAAGTTTTATATATGAAGGAATTAGGATCCATTAGGTCTGATGAGTAAAGTCTTTCGGAGTCTTCAAGGTGTCCCTTAAATTACGAATTCCTTATATATTATATATTTTTCGGAAAATTTTTTTTTTTATTATGCAAAATGAAAGCCTTCAAAGTTTTTCTTTTGGACCGTATACGCCCATCTATCGTGTACGGAGACACACACCTCAAGCCTAGCCGACCTCTAGCTGTAGCCATCTATTGGCAACCCGTGAAGTTACATTATTTCCTAACTCTAACTTCTCTTATATTCATTACTAGCTAGCTAACTATTACTATAAATAATTCCACCCGATCCCTTTATTCTAACCTATTCTATGATAGGGAAGATGTCCTAAATTGAGGAGGGACTCTCTCAGCACAGGCATGTAGCCTACTCTTTGCGAAGAATGGTTCATTGAAAGGGAATCCTTCTTTATGTCCTTTCCATAGGACACAGCAACTCTCTCTCCTCGTAGAGTTGCCTGAGGGCTCTAATGTGGAGGGATCCAATGTTCCAATCCACGGCATACTTGAGGATTTGTTTACATTAAATATTTTTATTCAATGACAAAATTCCTCCTGCCCGGGATGCGAACACCGATCCCCTGTGCAGAACGGCGACACCCTACCGATTGTTCCACAGAGCCCTCAAAAGCCTTCAAAGGTTAGCTTGTTTCAACCATAACATAGTTTGTAAAATAAAAATAATTCATCAAGTTGCAAAAACTTTTAAAAGAAGACAAATTTAATATAGAGTATTTTTACTGATCTACTTACATTTCGGGTTGTTTTTTGTTACTTATTTAGTAAAAATAACTGCACTATTGTTATGGTAAGCACAAATATTTTTTACTAAATATAAAAAAATACAAAGGATAATATAGTTGACAAACTTTCAATTAACACTAATAATAAATGTATTTATTTAAAAAGATTTCCGAAGAGAAAATAATAAGCAACTAAATTGTAAAAATTTTCTTCTCTTGCTGCCCTCCATTCCAAATTTATGTAATATGATGCCGAAATTCAAAAAACCAAAAAACACTAGAAAATGTTAAATAATTTCTTTCGAGATGAACCTATTGCTATGAAAATTAGTCAAAAATTGTCTAATTGTAATAAAAGTATCAATTTTTAAGAATTTTTTTGTCAAATATCCACGAATCGGAAGGTTTTTTTCTCTTTATCACAATTGACTACAAATTCATTAACCCATTTAAACCCTTTCCTACAATCTAATTGAAGAACTTGCTAAGAGTCAAAAAGTTGTTTAAGAGTTATATCTGTCCCATATTTGTTGAGAGAAATATAGCTGTTTTGAAAATGTAATGTATGAGGAATCAGGATTCATTAAGGCTGATGAATGAGACCTCGGAGTCTGTAATTTGTTCCTCAATCCTTTATTTCCCTTATTTTATATAAAATAATATAGATAAACATTGTAAAGACATAGTTCGGTACAGGATAAGGTTTCAAAGATAAAAGCCACAATAAACTTCATACACATACCCACATATATATTTAAATAGGGTCTTGAACCCGTGAAGATCTTAAAAAAATTAGTGGGTCATTATTTTATATTATTATTATTATTATTATACTAAACTTTGTATTAATGTCAAGGGATCATTTCAAGGGAAAAAGGGATTTTTTAGAATGACCAAAAATGTCTTTTCTGTCTATGAATGAAAATTTTATTTGAAAATGCGAGATGAATATTGATTTGTTTTGTTTTAGGATATTTATCTAGCAAAACGACTCTATGATAGTGCTGCAGATGCAAATCCTGATGCTCGAGTTCCTGTCGCTTTGGCTCTTATTAAGATTTATTTCTTATTCGGCATGAAATATCTACAGGAAGTAAATATTATTATAAAATTTTAAGATAATAATTTTACAAATAAAAATAAAAAATGACTTTATTACTTACAGAGTCGATGGCAAGAGTGGATTCTCCTCTATAATTTGGATTTAGGCCCCAATTGGGATCTTTATTTAATTACAATGCTAGTCGGTCTTCTTGGAATCATCGTGTATTTTAGACGCCCTCAACCCCACTAGTAGTCACTGTTATTATTCTTGTTGTTGTTGTTGTTGTTGTTCAAGAGCCACCTCTCCATTTCTTTTCTATACTTATTTCCTTGGACAAATTATATACATCACTAAAAAAATATTTAAATAAATAATTATGTCGATACAGATATAGTTAAAAAAAAAAAGACCTACTTTCTTTCATTGTGTTAATTTTTTTTAATTTTATCATAAAAAATGTAAATAAATATAATATTTGAAATGCTGTGCTATATATAAATTAGTATTATAAATTAAAAAATATATAAATAATTTGTATAACTTTTATATTCTTCCGTAATTTTTCTTAAAATCATGTATATACTATTTCCCTATAATTTGCTATTTTTTCCTTCCCAATCATGAATGAAAAGTCCAAATCTACATGGAAGGAAAAAGAGGGATTCTCGTAGAATATGAAGAGAAGAGAGTAAATATAAAGTTTAACTTAACGAAAGTAATTTGCAAAAAGCCAATTTAGTGCCTTTATTGTTTTAAATTAAGTACGTCCGTTTTGTTGACTTGTTTTACATGCTGATCAAATGAAATACAAAATTCCAAAAGCTATTCTAAAAATTTACATGTTTATAATCTAGAATCTAGTGAAGGAAGTTCAAAAAAATCCTAAACTTAAAACTCAAATAAACAAAAAATTAAATTCTGCGAAAATCCTATGTCTATCACTACCTTCACTAAGTCAAATTAATCCAGTAACAAGGAATTCTCGTCTCCTATATCTCAATTCTGTTCAGCAACAATTATCTAGTCTTATTGAGTCAACTCCTGTTGAGCAAAATTCTCTTCCACAACAAAATACTCTTTCCACCTATTTATGTCGCCCATAACGTCAACCAGAGCGATACTCTTCATGAATCTCCTAAATATGACGGGATAATTCTTATAAATTGAAATCTGCGGAGACTTAAAATTTGTATTTTTGGCCTGTTAGCAATGGGGAAATAAATTATCAAAAAAAACAAAACCTATCTGCCTTTTTCATTTCTCTCAATATTATATTATAATTAAATTTTAATTTAAAATATTTAATAATAAAAACTTTTTTAACCCAGAATTTTAATTTTGGATTATAATAAAAAATTTTTTGGCATGGAGAGCCTTATTAATATTACGCATATTATCTTTATAGGTATTATTTTCAAGTATTTTTTATTAAATAATTTTTATAAAGATAATAGAAGGCAGATTGCAGAAAACAAAAATATATGGAAATGTATGCTTTCATATTATATTATTAAAATATACTCAATGTCACCACACTACACCCACTGTAGTAAAAAGAAAAAGAATATATGAACACATACATTTCCATATCATGTACAACTTTAAAAATATTTTTTGAATAAAAATTATCTTTTCAAAGTAATTCTATACATATAGAGACTAAGATCTTTAATTTGGGACCATTACAAACTCAATCCTTCAAGCTTGTTATTTCAAATGGCCTATTAATTTATAGATATTATCGACAAATTGTTTATTATTTTTGTTTTTGATTGATTTTGTTTATTTTGATTTTTTTTAATTTTTAAATTTTCGAGTTTTTATTCCTAAAAAAAAATATATATGTATATATAATAAAAAAATATGAAAAAATTCATTTTGATATGAAACATTGCACCATAAAATAGAAAAAAATATTAATGTGGAGGAACAAGAATAAAAATGTAAGAAGCTCTCTATCACCTAATCCATTGTTCTCCCGAGGCCCTTTTGTTCGATTTATTTTTTTCCTCAATAAGTTAACAATTAATCGTTTATAAGCAAAAAAATGCTGTATCCGCACTTAATTCCCAACCTTCCCTGGGAGTCTGATTCGAGACTCTCACTAAATATATTGTACTAGATATCCTAGCCGCACTATTTATTACAAATTATACCTAGGAAATCGGGACGGAATAAAAACATTATTATTATATAACACATATATATATATATATATTATATTATTTATATCATTTTGGAAATGACTAATGTGTGATCTGTCCTGCAAATGACAAGGGAGCAGGGGAGTTCTGAGGAATATAGTTTGAAAACCTTTTAGTAAATAGCAAGTATCTCCCTTTTGCTTACGTCTCGTTAATATAATCCTAGAGTTTGCTTATTTATAGAATATGGTCCTTTTACTTTGTTTATACTTATTAAAAAGAAAAAAGTATTAAAAAGTAAAATTGTATTCATAAGATCCATTTATAAATATTTATTTAATTATTTGGTTGTTATTAAATAGAAACAAGTGAATAACCAAGAAGACCAAAATGTGGTCCAGATATATAGTCCATTGGATGACTCAATCATGAATCTTTTTTCGCCATTCAGCATTGAATCTTTTGCAGTTGGTATGTATATATATGTATCTCTCTCTCTGTGTCCCATAAATTGTTCGTATTTGTTTGCTGGAAGCAAGGAACCCAAATGATTAACTTACTATTAGATTTTATGATTAAATGCTCCACAACTCTTTATGTATGCTCAAGTTAATTTTTTAAATTTAACAACTGCGTGTGCATGATTCTCTTTTCGGAGAGTGGAATTATAGTTTTTCGTATATAAACAGTGGTTGAAGTGAAGATTGTGATTGTGTTTTACAGGTGGAGTGATAAAAGCAGTGAACAATGGGGATGATGACAACAACCTGCTCTTTATTTCAATCAATAGTCCAATTCCACAAAACACAGCACGAGTCGAGACTATTCCGAGAAACAATTTCTTCGCAAAAAATAAAAAGGTATTTTGATAAGATAGGCGCCACAGAAATTTGGCAATTTTTTATAATTCACAAATCACATGAAAAATAAAAAATAAAGCTTTACATTTGTTTCTAAATCAAATATACTTTATTCAATAAGAGAAATGTTATGTTGCTTAAATACAAACGCATTAAAATGCCGGCGACCTCTCATCTAATTCATGACCATTAACCGGGACTAGTTTGCTGAAATTTGTATTTAATTTCATTTTAAGGAAAGAATTAGATGAATGTTGAAAATATATTTATGGCATGATTTACATCCTTACAAAATTTCAAAACACTAGTTTTTGAGATATTCTTATAAGTACAGAAAACAGAAATTTTCTAATATTGGGGAGAGTAGTTTATTCTTGAATAAGTATTGTTAGGTCTCACAAGTCTGTCAGTTCCACGCAGATGGGGAGTAAGCGATGTCTATGGGATGAAAGATCCCACAATATGGACCCTGAGCTGAATATTATTAAAAAAAAAAGAGGTTTATTATTGTAAAAGGAGAGAGGGTCCGACATCTTATTTACGCAGCTAGAAAGCAAAGTCGGGGTATATTAAGAATATCAATTTGTCGGAAAAGTTTTGAGGGACTCTAGTCTTCTTTTATGCCTAATGGTAATTGAGAAATAGCTTTAGAATTACCTATTTTAGTTTCCTTTCTGTTCATTGATCGAGTCACGATTTCACGATTCCATGTCACAAGTTTCGACTTGCAATGATTAACACAAATCTAAAGAAAATGAATTAAATTTAAGAAAAGTTTTAATTTTAAATAAAAACTCTTAATTTATTTTAATTATATTTAATTTCTTTTTTTTAAATTCTAACTAAAAATTATTATTTTTTTATAAATTTATCCTGAAAATTCTCATTATTTCTTTTAAGACATCTTTTAATTCAATTGGAAAAGAGAACGACTATATGCAACCAATGGTGGTAAAAAATTTTATAAAGTCTTTATCCGAACCAATGCAAAATTTAACTAACAAAAGGAAAAGAGATCAAATTGAAAACGACGATCGAAAAAAAAGTGCGGAAGAAAATGGAGAACCCTGCCGAAAAAGATTCTATATCGGCCCTGAGAAATCAACAGATTTATCTCCAATCGAGAATGGCCAGATTAAGAGCATCGAGATTCTTTCCCTCGCTCTTGGTAAATCTGATACTTTTATATTATAGTCCTACCAACTGGACATAAAATAAAAAGGGCAATTTTAAATTAGAGGCTAATGAATTAAACGGGACTACTTCAATTATGGTCATGGAAAAAGTTTTATTTTTGTCCATTTTTGGGATGTCTGGTTATCCCTGGCTTCTAATTAGTCTCTTAACAAATTATTTCAGGTGACTGGACTCCAAGCAGAGGGCCATTATCTCCTGTCTTGGAAGAAACTGAACCGGATGATGAAGAATTATTCGTACCAAAATACGCAAATTGTTCAGGGGATGATAACAAACAAATTCCAATAGAAGAAATGGATTTTGAAAACGAAAAAATTGGTAAGATAACAAATAACTTCCCTAAAATATTTACGACCTTAACGCTGAATGAATTATAAACTAATCATAAGCCTAAAAATTAAATTATAATATTTAAAATTTGTTTTTTAGATACAAATATACAAAATCCTGAAGAATGGCTTGATGACTCTACATTGCCCTCTTGTTTCTCACTAAAATCATCAAGCTGGTCTGGGAAACAGAATGCAATGGAAATGATCTCTAATTCGCCTCAGGGTAATGAAAAACTATCAAGGCCCTCATTATCAACCGAAGAAGAAGCTGAAGAAGACAACTACACTAACATGGAAGATGAGAGTATTGAAATCAGCTCTGAATCTTCTCCCCAAGTATGTTAGCTTTTTATAAAATTTTTTAAGGTTTTACCTAGCTAGGGATATAACCCATGAATTATTTCTTTGGAATATCAATATTAGTCCTTCATCCTGTTTTTATCAACCGTTATTAAGGGAAATATTCTAATTATACTAACTTTGACTTTCAAGATTTTTATAGAAAATACGAATTAGACTTATATAATATAGCTTTTAGAAGAATGGCTATTTGTCATTTTGTAAGAATGTGTAGAGTAAATTTGGTTTAAGGAATTTTCATGAAGACATTTAAACTTTAGACATAACACATCACTCAATAAGTCTCGAGGTTGACAGATAGATGGCGCTTCTATTGAAAAATCCATATGATTTTTAGAAAGTACCAACCTTCAAACGATATATGTCAAAATTTAATGACAATCGGACCATTAGTTAACAATGGTTTTGATGACGCTACTTTTGTTATTTTTAAAACAATAGAAAAAAAAAGGAATTTCGTGTGTTGATTAAACACTGTTTTTTTGATGGGAAAAAATACCGTTCAAGCAAAGCTATGGCTTGATAAGTGTTATGGTGACTCTGCTCCATTGAAAGCAGCCGTCGAACGTGGGTTTGCTGAGTTTAAACGTGGCCGCACAAACACCGATGATGCTGTACCCTCTGGTTGCCCGAATTCGGCATTTATTCCAGAAAACATAAAAAAAAGTGAACAAAATCGTTTTGGAAGACTGTAAAGTGAAGTTGCATGAGATAGCTGACACTTTAAAGATATCAGAAGACATATATATATATAGGAATAAACTATTTTGCATGAACATTTGTCCATGAGAAAGCTGTGTAGAAGGTGCTGCGCCTGCTTACAATGGACCAAAAACAGCAACGCGACGATGATTCAGAGCGCTTTTTATCCGTAATAAACAGGATTTTTTGCGTCGGTTTGTGACAATGGATGAAACATGGATCCACCACTACACTCCAGAATCAAATCATTAGTGAGCTGAGTGGACTGCAGCCGGTGAAAGCCGTCCGAAGCGACCAAAAACGCAAATGTCGGCCGACAAGGTTTTGGACTTCGTATATTGGGATGCGCAAGGTATTTTATTCGTCAACTGTCTTGAGAAAGGAAAGACTATCAACAGCGAATATTACATGCCATTATTGATGCGTTTGAAGGAAGAAAAACGGCCCCAAATGCAAAAGAAAAAAATGCTCTTTCACCAAGAACACACCATCGTGTCAGAAGTCGTTGGCTTCGATGGCAAAATTGCACGAATTAAAGTTCGAATTGCTTCCCCAGCCAGCGTATTCTTCGGATCTGGCGTCAAATGCTCAAGTCGTAGCCGCAACAAACGCCTATTTTGAGTCCAAAGATAAATCGTTCTACAAAAAAGG
>JAAAKE020094622.1:0-19850 GCA_010014785.2 Anisolabis maritima | reverse complement strand
TATTCTAAGTATTTCTGGGTACTTTGTCCTAATGTCAACCGTTTGGAGCCTAATATTTTAATGGGAGTTGAGTAAAAATGATTTTTTATAAATAATGAGACTCCTCCGTGTGCCTTGATACCATCACAGTCATTTCTGTACATAAAAACCTCTATGACTAATTTTATATGCAACGTAAAACCAATACCGATGAAAAGTATTATTTCCAGCCGATTTAAAAATCCATTTAAATTCTACTGAATTATTTTTGGAGTCGACTTATAATTGCCATCAGTAGAAGTTTTAGCAAGTAGGAAAATTAATCACTTAATAAATAAAAATTTTTCTAAGCTGCTAGAAAGAATAAATAAAAGCAACGAAATGAAAATAAAAAAAAAAGGGAAGGATATATTAAATCAATTTGACTTTTCTATTTAGCTTACCTCAAAATTGACAATGTTTCTTCCCGACATAAGAGAGTGGGCACAATTTGTGAAGACCTAAATCCCTATGAGATGAAAATTCAACTATTTTAAACCCTCTCTGGGAGAACCATACGGTTCTTATACAGAGCTATTCCAAATTAAAATTTTAGTCCCCGGCGTGGAATAATTAAAGGCATTAACAGAAAAATGCATAACGTTTAGGCTGATAGATGAGGACATCCTCCCCCTTAAATCGACAACATTTATGTCTCTTTAAAATATAATATTGATGATTAGTAATAATTCAAAAATAAAACTTTGATGGTCCAAAAAAGGATCGAAATGTCTTTTTAAAAAATATTTTTTTTTTGACCTGAACTTATAATTTTATCTTCTTTTTTTATATGAATTGGATATATGAAATTACAATAGTATTTTTTTTTTTAATTTATATTAATAATCAGATGATAATGTTTTTTTTTTTTGTTTCGGGTGATTTTTTCCTTTATTTTTTAAAATTTTTTTCGGGAGAGAAACCGATTGAGGCCGATGAAGCGCGACCTGAGTGCCTGGTATAAATTGCTCCTTCTGTCGTTTGACACCTCAGTGGGCCTCGAGCGCCTTTTCGCACAGCTCCTCTTCTCCTCCTGGTTTTCCTCGACGACACCATGAAGCGCAGGCAATTGCTCAGGGTAAGTCATCGATAACGGATTCGCAAATGGACTGAACAGTTGTTTTCGCAATGGCCCGTGACCAGCTATATAAAATAACAATTGGGTTTTATTGTTCGTTTTTCGATTCAGGTGGCTCTGGTGTTGATGTGTGCCAGCCTCAATTACGTGAGAGGCCACCAAGGAGACACATCTGGGAAGAGAGTACCCAAACAAATTCATGGAAAAGGTATGTTAGCAATCCATTTCTATGAAATGTAATGAGGTAAATGCAGATCTAGTCAAACTTTTTTGGACTCTAACATGCTTTGATTTAGAAGATTTTAAATAAATTTATTTAGGTCCCCAGGTAGTGATGAAAATTAATTGAAACACTTCGTTCTTTGGAAAACATTATCTACGAGTGAAGTACTTTTAGAGAGGAATCTTTTCTTTAAATAGTGTCATGTCAAAAAGGAATAGAAATAGTTAGCGTTTTATTTACAACAATTTAGATAAAGCACATAAAAATAAACTAATGTGAAATAGAAAAAGGGTTAGGGACGTGATTGTCTTTCTGTTAGGTGAACTACCACTCATAGAAATAAAGAAATAAATATTAATGACAATCTGTAAGAAAATTCCAAATTTAATAACACAACTATAGGAGGTCTCACTATTTAAGAATTTTTACTAATTCCTTTTACTAGGCATACAAAACATTTTTCCTATAAAAAATATATATATTATTATTATATTTTTTATAATCTTATATTAGAGAGATGCTCTGTTTCAATAAATTTTCAAATACCGATATTTTTTGAACAACTTATTTTATATTATTATAGGCAAAAAAGAGAGTCACTTATTTTTCCTTTTGTTATTATTTTAAGCCGCAAGTTTGGTTGACTCATCTCAAGATCATCGTGCCTCCGAAACTGGATTCGGAGGAGGCGCTGGGCACGGCCACGGCAAATTTTTCCAGTGAGTGTTATTCTTTCAAATCAATGAATAATTTAATATATTATTATTATATATTGCTAAGAAAAAAAAAAAGAATGAGGGAAATTGATTTTTGAGGATCGAATAGGGATATCTACTCGGCCCAGACAGGCCCTCTGCAAATCGAATTTGGACACGTTTGTGAGGACCCAGACGGTTGGGAGCAACGTTTCGAACGCA
Source organism: Anisolabis maritima (assembly GCA_010014785.2). Taxonomy (NCBI): domain Eukaryota; kingdom Metazoa; phylum Arthropoda; class Insecta; order Dermaptera; family Anisolabididae; genus Anisolabis; species Anisolabis maritima. The sequence continues at coordinate 17,614 of JAAAKE020094622.1, read as the reverse complement.
AGGATCTCGAGGCGAATAAACATCAGGGCCAGGTGTGGCTGATTGATTATGGTTACTCAACATCGGTGTTTGTTTTGTTTATGCTGCTACTGTTGCTACTGTTAATCATTACTCATGATGATGCGATGCGATATGATTAATGGATAATTAATTAATGATGAGAGAACGGATTTTCATGAAATGAAAACTTAGAGAAAAATTTGTAGGTTCAGCATCACTTTGACGATAATATTTGAAATAAAAAAAAAAAGTCCAAATTCTAAAATTATTTTTATTCCTATTATTTTTTCAATTTTGAACCATTTTGTAGTTTTTTATTTTATTCATCATCTATCTTGTGATCTTGGCATAGAAAATTATATATTTCTAAAAATTATTTTATTTTCTTGGTATATTAAAAGATAAAATATGTTTAGGTGTAAATAGTAAAGATGCAATAAAAGGGGAATCATCTTGAGCTACTCCACTGCTTCTATCAATTTTTTTTGAGACAGATTTCCTGACTTTCCTGATTTTCTAGATAAGGGCGTTACACCAGAGTTACTTATTTCACTAATCAAAAATAATTGATTAAATCAAAAGCAAGAATCTAAAAAATTCTTAATTCTAAAAATGGGTCTTAATTTGTAAACAATAATAAATAAATCTTTATTCATAAAAATCCGTTTTCTAAAAAGCTGATGATGAATGGCTTCCTGGCGAGGAATGAGGGGAGCCTGCAGGTGTCTGTCGTCTCTCTCAACTTGGCTGTCTCTTTCGCCTAAATCATTTTTTTAATACTACTCGCCACTTAAATCCCAAATAACTTGGTGATGGTCGGTCCTTTGGTCCTTTCTTCGGCAGATACCAGCACAACCCGGAGCATGACCACTACGAGTTCGGGTATCGTCGAGGAAACGATCATCATTTTCAGGAGCGGTACGAGAAGGCGCACCCTCATGAGGGACAATTCAAAACCAAAGTAAGCAGCCTCCCGAGCAAATAGCCCTGCCTGTCACGATCGCATTTTCATAACGCTTTAACCATTACAAAAAATAAAATCTGCAAGCATCTCTAAATTTCAAATAAACATCTTATTCATAATTATGAAAAGTAGATTTAAAAAAATCTCCAAATTCACTTTCTTCTAAATTTATTTCAACTTTCCATATTAATATCCATTGCTAATTTCTTTTAAAATTTCATTTTTTTTAATGCTTGCATTAAATTAAATATAAGAAACAAAACTACATTTAAACGAACATAAAATTATCTCCCGGTGCATGACTTTAATGTGTGTGAATGTGTGCATGCCAATGCATGGCAAATGGAGTGCAATTGTGTGTGTATTGATGTGTACGTGTATAAAATAAATATTGCGAGTTTTTTTTTAAAGGTGCGTTGGGGAGATAAACACGGAGGCTATGGAGAGCACTATTGGGACTACAACCATGCTGGACATGTGAGTGACAGTCTGTCTTTTTCTAAATTTAATTGTTTAAAATGTTTAAAAATTTTAACTTAATTTAAATGCATTCAAACATTTCTTCTTTTGCTTAAAAAAAAATCAGTTTCCGAATATTTGAAAATATAAATTTTATTAAAATCCATAAAAAAAAACTCTTTAAGTTTATTTTCTAAAAAGCAAATTCATTCATTAAAATAAAATAAGAAAATTATTAAAAATTTGTGGGTATTTTTAATACAAAATGAGGTTCTTAATTAAAAATGTAATAATAATTAATTTTCTATTTCTTATTAATTTCAGGGTGACGGCGGTGATGATGGCGGTGATGTAAGTAGCAATATTATTTTCACATAACTGATAAATATTTCGTAATTAAGTGCAGACAGATTTTATAATAGTTCGGTAAATATTTTGAGTTTCTTTCTCTACAAAACGAATTTTTAGTGATCTGCTAAGAAGAAGAATCATTCTTTGTAATTTTTTATTCATATTCTAATTAATGGATTTATTATATTCATCCTTTTATCAATCTAATATTTTCTACGCCAGAAAATCGGCTGTATTAAATTAACCCATATTTTATTCATAAACAATGCGATGTTCATTTTCAAAACGCAAATCGAGCGATCATTTTTAACTCAGATTCATTTCATTATATTTTCATGGTCTCCGATTGGATGGAATTTTATTTAACCTACATATAGAAGAGATAAAAATAAAATTTAATGATTTATGATGACGCCGTCGTTATTCTTAAATTTCACTCGTTTCAAATAAATACTACTAAATTTTTGTATATTTGGATTTCTAAATAGATGTCATTATTATTGGCGGATCAAGCGGAACGACTTTAATTAGTCATGAATGAGCTAAGCTAAGCAGCTTTTTCTTAAATAAATCTCTTTAGTAATTTGGGTTATTATAAATGGCGAGAGACTTTCCTAAGGAGGAAATTATAAAATAATCAGGTCAAAATATGTAATCATATAATTTTTTTGGGTATCAGAAAAAGAAATTTATTTCTCATTTACTCTATAAATTTGTAGCATATATTAAATAATATGCGGAGCACCCCCCCTCATTCCAGTGTTGGTTTTAAAAAGTTTTGTTGTTCAAATAACGTCTCCTTAGATATTAAACAATAACGTTTTAAGATAAAATAATATTCGAGTTGGCCAATCAGTCCAACTAGTCAAGGAAAAGAACGAGCTTTAATTTCTTTCTTTTATTTGGCAAAATTTTAACTAAAAAAAAGGTTTTTAGGTATTTTTTCCCAAATGAAAGATATCTACCTCATTTAATTTTATGCCTTTTTGATTTCAGGGCGGCTACAGTGAGCCCGTCCCTAAATACCAACAAGCACCTGCAAACCAAAGACAACGTTTATTAGACATCGAGGGTTTGGGCTCCTCGCACCGAGTAGCAAGGAACTCTCCACCAGCCACTTCTGCTCCTGCCTTCGCATTTGATCCTTCCTCAGGGCGGATCATCGACGAAGCCTCAGGGCAGGAGTACGAACTCCACCCAGTGCCTAATTAGAGGAGACACCACCCATAGGAACTCAAAACACTCTCCCTTTCCTTTCTTCTCTTTCTCTCTCTCTCTTTTGCATGCCCAACTTTAATCCTAACCCTCTTCTTTTTCTTTCTCCAAATTTTGCATGCTCCTATCTACCTTCCCTCTCTTCTTAATCCTCTCTTGCAGAAAAGGAAACGCTCTAATTAATTTCCGCTATGTTAATCTTCCAACTTGATTTTAATTTAATTTTCCTTTTTTAATTTCAATTTCGTTTTCTTTGTCTTCTCCTCGGCTGAGTCAAAACAAATAATAAAAAAGAACAATGTTAGTGGGCGAATTTTGTTCTTTAACAGAACTAGTTTCTACCCAGAACTTGTTCTCTAATTTTATTATTTGTTTGTTTTGAGTTGTTCCTCAACATTTTTATACATATAGTTTATATATTTATTTTTATTGGTGGCTCAATATGATGCATGCATGCTTTATGTTAATTTGTAACTTTTGTATGTGAAATGTTTTTATATTCTGTTTTTTTGTTATATGGATTGTTTTTACTTTTTTATATTTTGTTAATAAAATTTTCATATTTTAAATAATCTATTTTATTTTCTCGCACTCAAATTACTTTAATATATGAATTTATATAGAACAAGTTTAGGAATCAAGAAGTGATTGGATTAACAAATTTCTTTTTCCATCTTCTAAACTCGAAAATATTTTTAATAAAAGCAAATAATCCATTAATATAAATTCTATCTAAGTAGTATATGAGTGGTCCATGGAGGGGTACTTAGAGAATTTCCGTTCTGCACTAGAGTTCGCATCCCGGACATCAGGGATTTTCCGATTAAATATAAATATTTAATCAAAACAAATCCTCAAATATCCGCTCGATTGAAATATTTGATCCTATAATAGATATAAAGAAAATTAAAGAATACGGTGGCATACAAGAGAAGTTGAGCATGCCAAAAATATCTTTAAAAAAAATACAACTGTCTGTGTCAATATTGATATAAATCAATATATATATATATGGAATATATTTATCATAATAAAATTATTTACTCTCTATATTTCAATTATTTCAGATGCCCAAAAGACTTAAAAATCTTTTAATAGGAAAATTATATTAATCAGAAAATGAAAATAAACACTGCCACTAATTAGAATTACCTACACTGGTTTGTATAAAAGTTCCGACCGATTTTTATCAAAATAAAGTTTATATTAGATGATGTATTTAAATTATTAATGCCGACCTGTCCCTTGGTGCAGAGTTAGAGGTCTAGCTTCACCTACCAAAGGTCACTGGTTCGCTTCCTGAGCGACAAAAATTTATTGGAATTATATTAGTTAGTAATTAATTTAGATAAATAAGAACGGAGTTTAAATGGCCTCAGATGCCGAAAAAGACATTAAAAAAAATTGTTAATGCTAATCTATCACCGATACTCTACTCTGTAGACAAAGACACAGATTCATAAATCGGTCGAGATGAAACATTGGGAGTTCTGTTTTAGAAGAAAAGGATTGATGAAAAAAAATAATTGGTATTTTCCTTGCGTTCTCGTCGAGTTTAATGAAGTTCCAACAATACAAAATGCCCAACTCCAGATCTAAGAGTGCTATGAGTGCATTTTTTCTCAAAAGGCTCCAGAGCTAGTCAGGGGAGAGGAGGCAATGGATTCTGGAAACAAAGCACTAATCCATGATTCAAGAAGGGAAGGATGAAAATTCATTTGGGACTTAAAAAAGCCTGAAAATGAGGTAAAGAAAAAATGAGATAGTAGATCGAGATTCCCGAAAAAGTTCAAATAAAATTTTAAGAGAAGTGGCCTCTCCTTTTTCGAGAGGAAAATAATTGTGATAAATCTTGATTTTATTTTTTTATTTTGTCTTAAAAATGGTTAATTGGGAAAAAAATAAAACATCCAATATTTTTATAAATTCCAACTTAAGCATTTTTTTTATTGTTGCCTTTCTAGAGAGACGTTTCGGCCGCAATTATAAGCCTTCCTCAACCTAGCTAAAGGATATTGATTTTTACATTACATTATATAACAAATTAAACAACTTGAATTCACTCGCTATTTAAAGACTTGCCTATTAAATTTCAAAATTAGCATCATTGTAATATATCTTTTTTGAACATCTGCAAAATATTACATATTTTTTATTATTTGAAAAAAAAATTATCATTGCATTCTTCTCTGAAAATTTCTTTTAAAAAAATATACCTGATAATTTCTTCCTAGTCAATCCACCCCTGACGTGTATATCTTTCACTTCACTTTCACAAAAGAAACTGTGATTATTTTTGTTCTTTTTTAAATTCTAAATATAAATTAGGGAATTAAATTAATTATCTCTCTATCAAGAGTGATCTTTGATAACATGTTCAGCAAATTCAGACATTTGTTATATAATGCAATGAAAAATTAATTTTAGCTAGGCTGAGCAAGGTTTGCAGTTGCAATCGAAACCTCTTTCTATATAAATAGTAATAAAAAGACGCTTAAGTTGGAAAATATAAAAATGTGGATAGTGGATTTGTTTTATTTTTTTCTTGTATTAACTAAATATTTTTCCAACATAGAATATAATAGTCTTAAAAATATTTTTTCTCCAATATTCTTATCACAGGCATACATTTATATAAGACCTAAAGAGAACGATTAAATAATGTTTCCCATTAGCGACTCATCAAACTCAATTAAAAAATTATCATTATATTAATGATTTATAAGTTTTTAATTAAAAAGTTTCACTTAAATTTGTTAAGCGAATGAATATTTATTTTATGGCAAAATCTTATATGATGGACATGTAATACAAATGAAAGTACAAAATTTTTCTCTTTTTAAATTTGATTACTTATTCTATTCAAATCAATTACTTTTATCTAAAATTTATAAAGTATAATTAATTTTTTTAATTTAATGTTTTTCGTATGTTGTTGTCATTATTGAGCTTTTTAGGGGTTACACCGGGGGAGGATTCATTAATTAATATTTACAAGTGAGGAAATGCTCGACAGATGAATTGTGTAGGGGCTCGGATAAAAGAAAAACCAGCCGCCTTTCCAGGTTTACTTTACATCACTTTATTCGGCATATCTCAGAAAGGCAGCTGGTTTTTCTTTTCTCCGAGCCCCTACACAATTAATATTTATTTACTTTAAAAATAAATTTATTTAATGGATTATAAAAGAATACTATTCGGCCGACAATCGGGCGGATATATTTTCTGAGGTGGTTCTAATCATTTTGCTTTCCCAACTAAGCTCTATTTATAGATTTAGTTTCAATATCAGCTGCAGAGTCATCAGTTTTTGCTTTTATTTCTCAAGATAATATTCGCATGAAATTTGACTTGATTTATTAGTTATTTAGATATTTCCTCGTATCATTGCAAATTGTTTAAATAATTCTATATCTTTTTAGATTTTAACGTCAAATTTTGACTTGATTCCAGGGTTTATTTGAAATAGCTAAAGGTTGTTAAATTACATCACAAGAGATACTTAATAAAACATCAATCTCTAAATAGATAATGTAATAATAATTACGAAATGGTTATGTCGATTGGGCATTAGTAGCGCCTTCTGAGATCGAACAATCTATATACATTTTTTACAGCGAACTTGTTTCCCTTATATTAAAACGCGCGTTTCCATAAACGTATAATGAGGTGCATAAAATCGTTCGTTTTTTTCTAGTATTAAATTACCAATTAATTAATTGATTTTTGTATTAATTGCTCCAGAGTTCTTCGTTTCTAGTGAAATTTAACAACTGCGCACCACTGGACCACCCTGAAGGAGCACTGTAATCGAAAAATCTATTAGAGAGTTGGTCATATGGGTTGCCTACATTCCAGCAGCCAAACACCATCTTTATTATACAGGTCATGATAAAATACTCCCTCTGTCTTAAAATATGGTATACATTACGAAATTTTTAATTGTCTCAATTTATAGAGAAAATACATGTTTTCAAATTGAATTGATTATTTTGTTCATGTTGGAAGAAGAGAGTTGAAAAAGGAAAAAGACAGGATCACCAATAAGGCAGACTTTTATTTCAAATCTATACTGACCACCTTGGTCTCAATTTTGAGTTTTTATTGAGCATCCAAAGGATGTCCTATTGCTGAACCTGCCTTTTCCTCTCTCATAATATTTTATTCATGATCAGTGTCCATAATATATGTAAAGAACAACTTTACATAATTATTTAAAATAGAACGAGTGTCGTTTATTTTCCTGAATTTTTTATCAAATTGAAATGACATTTATATTTTAATAATATAAACAAAATTTCAATAATTAATTTTATAATCAACTAATCTTTATAGAAATGTACTTCTTTGTCGTTGCCTTATTCCCGTAGCATATAGAAATCACAGATCAAACCGGTCCGTCGCACAACCTGTTGTTTGATAATAGATGGTGGAAGAATCAAAGAAGGAATACTAGTTTAAGCTCGGGTAACTCGTTGTCGCCATCCTTGTACTCACCACATGTGAGCCCCTGAGTGTTAAGTAAAATAAAATAAATAAAATTTTTTAAGAATAGCACCTTTTTTGTTTCTAATTCCAAATGATTGATCGCAAATTTCCCTTGGCGTCGTGTGCCAAAACGTGGAGGCAAATGAAGCGGAAAATACAAACCGCAAGACTCGGTTGGTCGGAGAAAAGACAACCAACAACAACAAAAAGGGCTTCAGGTGACGGATTATTCAATCAAGGGGAGAATTAGCTTCATTGTTTTTTTCTATTAAATTCTCTCTACCTAGATAGAAAAAAAATTAATAATAATAATAATAAACGGAAAGAAAGTACCTAACTTTTTTCCTCGTTTTTAGCTCCATTGATGATTAATCATAAATTTTACTTTTTAATATGAAAAAAAGGAATTTTTTCTCGTTTAAAAATTTTCTGAATTTTTTTTTTTAACATTCTTTTTTTTTACATATATATCCTATAAAGTGATTGTATAATAAGAAAAATATCATTATGTTTTTTTTTTATAATATTTAATAATTTTCATTTATTAATACAGAGATTTTTTTGGACATGAAACTTTTCAAAGCATTTTTTTTCGTGAAGCTCAACTCTATCTGTGAATTTACTTACCAGTGTGAATATTCAACGTTCTTCTTGCCTGAGTGTATTCCAGAAAGTTTTAAAATAAAGAGAAAACATGAATTAATAAAATTATTAAATTCCACTTTAAATTGATTTTTGAGAACTACAGAAATTACTCTACCTACAGGAATCCAGGATAATTGTGGAATATAATTTCATACATTGTTTACATTTGGAATTGAATAATTATTGGCTTTCCAGTACATCCCCGATGAATTGTTCCTTTTTTATTCATTAATCTAACCTCCCTTTTAGAAATAAATTGAGATGGATGCAAAGAAGGAGAAACCAAAAAATATAAAGACTCCGGATGCTCATGAATTTTGAGGTGTTTCGGGTCAAATTTATTGTCCCATCACCAGTCGTGGATTAATTATAGAGCGCCCAGAGTTAATTGTTATTGAAAGGGCACAATACATGTATTGTATGTATACATGATGATGGGACAAAAAATTTGATCCGAAACACCTCAAAATTCATGAAGCATCCGAGGGCTTATATTTTTTGGCTGCTCCGGCCTTGTAGCCTTTTCAATCAGAATCAGAGACCCGTATCGATCATATATTTTAGAAATAAATGTCGCTGCCTACGATTGATACGTCAACATGTCGTCATCATGACGCAACATTCAATAGCCAATAAGAAGCTGGCATGGGATTCGGATTATAACATTGTATAAATATCTTTTGTTAATAAAATTTTATAAGAAAAATTTCTCCTTACGACATACGAAATACTAATTGCAGCCCAAATTGGCATATAAGACAAAAAATTATTTTTTTTTTTTTTGGTACGGTATTAAAGAAATATTTTTTTCTTTGCCTGCTTACTAAATGGATCCATTCAAGAGATGTGAGAATGAATTAAGAAAAAAAAAACAGACATGCCTCTCTAATTTATTAAATAAATAAATTGTTTCTTTTCTTCTTGCCTTATGATTTATGATTCAGTGATTCCGGTCCTGAAGGATAAAATTTATTTAAAATTTGGCCTCCATTTAATCTAAATAAATATGACTGATAATATTTATCCTACACTTATATAACAATATATTGTGTGTGTCTAAATGGCCTTTGCTGTAGAAATATAAAAAATAAATTAATTAATGGAATCAATTTTTTTAACCCGCTCCATTTTTTGTCATTGTTTAACGGACTCCGGATTTTTTCATTTTTTGCTTTTTTTTCTGGTTTTTAGGTTTCTAGGGAGAGAAGACCCCTTGAACTAGTGAAATTGATAAGAAAAAAATTGTTAAAATGGGCAGCCTTTGATACTTCTATTAATTAAAATTTTTTTAATAAATCAAATGGGGCAGAAAATATAAACAAAAGAAGAGTTAAGAAAAAAAAATGAAAAGACGACAGATTTCGCTTGAGGAGGCGACGGCGCGTGGAAATGGGGGCGGAGTGGGGGCTCCCCTCAAAGTGCCTATAAAGGGGCTCAAGTAGAGAGTAAGAGGGACATTTAACAAACTCTCAGCACTTACACAGCATCTGTGCATTAATCTCATATACACCCACGCATCCTATAAATATATCACAGAAACAATGCCTTCCCTCAAAATGGTGAGTACTTTCAATTTTTCGATTTTATAAACTTCCTCTATGTTTTCTTTGATAGAGTTTATAATCACTCCCTGGTTTTCAGTTGCTATTTATAGGTTTGTTTAAAAAACGTCAATTGGTAGTAAAAAAAACTTACTAGCCATGCTTATGATTGTTCTAATCTCCTTGCTTTAAGTATCTTTCTTTTCCCTTCCGTTCTTTTTTCAAAGTTTTTTCGGAGATCATATAAACTTTAAAAAATTTTAATTATTGTTAATTATGATACAAATTATCCAGATATATTTATTTATATTAATTGGTATGCGATAAATTTAAATAAATATAAATACCTGAGATCCGTACATCCACACCCCTTGACTTTTTAAGATTATCAATATTGGCAATGTCAATTCTTCTAACCTCTCGGCTACGGGGCGGTGGTTCCTTCCATTCATTTTTTTTAAAGTATTTACGGCATCCTAGGCTCTATAGACTTTTAAACAATGTACATAAATATATTTATTATTTTAAGGTATCAGTGTTGAAATTGTCATTACCTTTAACCTCTCGGCCAAGGGATGGGGGCCTTTTCAGTTTTTTTTTTAGTCTTTTGGCATATAGTCCATATAGACTTTTCACCGATATATACAATATATAAATATATTAAGTTGCTTGTAATGGCATATTTATTTATATCAATTGGTAACCAATTGATATAATAAATTTTCATCGGCCTGGGATCCGAACCCACATCCCTTTACTTTTAAGGTTATCACTATTGACAATTTCAGAATCTTTAACCACTCGGCCACAGGGCTTTCAGTCCCAATATACAAATTTAATTTCAATTGTTAATTAAATGGCAACAATCGTCAAAATTCTTTAAATATCCCCTACATTCCTATAATAAATATCACTTCTAAAAAAAAAAATAGTGTATAAATACTTTATTTAAAAAAAAAAAATTTTTTTATTTTTTTATTTTTTTGTCATTTAGACTCCTTATTTATTTATTCTTATTAATATTCATATTAATTGGTAGCCAATATAATATAAATAAATTTGGATCGCTCAGGACAGAAAGCGATCTACTGGCCTCTGGTACATGAGGCGAGAGCTCTACCTCTGAACCAAGAGATAAGGCTAAACGAAAATTTGAATCGCTCTATATGTTAATATATTTTTATTTCATTTATATATATAAAACTCGGCCAAATACATTTATACAGAGGTATAAAATAATATAATACGTATAATAAATAATATCTAATATTTAATCAAAATAACATAAACAATATATGCCCTATTAACTTTTATATTTTTTTAAATCTAATTTTCGGCTATGACTTGTTAAATAAATAATTTGACCGGTTTCCGTTTATATTCGTGTTCCTTGGAGTTAGTCATCCGAGGCGTATCATTCTCAATTTTAATAAAATAATTATCGCTTTTTGGAAGATTAAAAAAAAATTTGTAATAAAATATCTCGTTATATCTGGAAATAAAATAATAAAATTTTATTTAGGTGTGTATCTAGTTGTTACTTTAGCCAGAGGGCTTTAACATCAAGCAATTTTCTGAGCAATAAGGAACCGTTTTATTATTATTAATTTATATATAAGAAAATTTAAACTTTCATTAGGAACTTTTTTTCAATATTAGTATGCAAAATCTTAAGAAAGCGTGGAATTGGTTTTTAAAAAATTTATAAAGAAATTGATAATTTGATATTAAAAAAAAAAAATAATTTGGAGACTTGAATGCTTAACTTTCTTTTTTCAAAGTAAATGAACTTTTCTTATTAATATCTATTATGGGTTTCAAAATCTTTTCTATCTCCTCATTTGATGTTATAAATTACATAAATTTCAAAGAAATCTATATCAGTCAATAAATAATATATATGGAAAAAAATATTTTTTATTTTCAGATTCTCATCCATTTTATTGATTAGCATAAAATATAAATAAATATAATAATTTATTCCTCCTTTGAAATTAATAATTCCAGGCCCTCTCTATTAATTTTTTCATTTCATATATATATTGTTATAAATATCCATATCTCCAAACTTAAAAGTTCCTTTGTCTCGTTTGTTTGTTTTAATTATCATTAAAGCGTTAAGTGTGAGATATCATGGCATGTTAATTCATTAGAACACTTTCCCCCCCTTTCTTTCTATAATTGCTCTTCATTTTCATTGGCACGGTCTGTTTATATGCATGTTGCATTTATTTATTCATTCATCAGAAAAAAAAAACGATCTCCCATTTCTATATAAATCATTAGCTCTTGAAAATTAATAGACCTATTCCGATTTTTATAATAAATTTGTTAATTTTTTATCTATTATTTTTTTAAATATGAAATTAACCTAGTTTATTTAATATAAATATATACGTAATAAATGAATTATAAAAAGTTGAAAAAAAAAGTAAGAAAACAAGAAGGACTATAGGCTCTTTTATATATTTAGATGAAAAGGAGCAATTCTCCCTCTCCAAACTTAATGTATGTTTTTTAATTTTATAATAATTTGTTCCTTTCAGATGTCACTCTGTTTGATTGTTGTCTTCGCTCTTTTCGCTGAGACATATGCTCGTGTATATTTATTGGATGATGGCAACGTTGACCCTCAAGGTGAAACCACAAATTATTAATTAATTATTAATTGATTTCAATAATTAAATTAGAAATTAATTAGTTAGGTATTTTCAGATTAGTTGTAGCATACGCTTTTAGCATCTGTTTCAGCCCAAATCCCGAGTTCAGATAATCACCGCAGTCAAGATGTGGAATATGATGATATAATCTATTCTGCTAATTCTGAAAAGTTACAAGAACAACAACAACAACAACAACATCAACAACAGGATCCAGGAGGGGAAAGCCCTCCAACAACAGCCAAGTTCATTATTCAACAATTTGAATCTAATTCTCCGCCTCGGATTCCTGAAATTCTTGATTTCACAATCGCCGATGTTCAGGATTCAGGAAAAAACAGCGATACTCCAAAAGCAAAAAATAATTATGAATATGGCCCGCCTGATATGTATTTATCAGCCTATAAAAATAATAATAATGAAGCGATGCAACATCAAATGACGCCACAAGAATCAAGAATATTCAGCCAAGCCATAAATAGTTTAAATGCTAGTTTGCAAGATCAACCAAATCAAGAGCTTCCGCAATATTCACAAAATTCTAGACAATTGGATGGGATTTTCCCTAATTCCAATAATCCTATAGCTTTGCCAATGACAAATGGAATGGGAACTATAGAGTCTTTTTATAGAGCTCAAAATTCCTATGACTTAGGAGGGGGCTCCCCATCTACTAATCTCATAAAAACAATTTCTAGTGTAGAACAACCAATAAATGTGCAAACAATCTATGTAAAACAAGAACCTTCCCCCCCTGGATTTTCTCCTCCTAAAGAATCATTTGAATATAAAAACCAACAACCAATAATAAATCAAAGAATTATACAGCAAACAACTTCAAATTTCCAACCGTTAGTACCGGAACCTATTCTACAATCAAATTTACCTCCAAATTTAAATCAACAACTTCTGCAAACAAGTTCAACATCCAATATTGCTTCCACGTCAAACATTTCGCCTATTTTTCAACAATTAAGTCCAAATATGCCATCGCCTTTTGTCCAACATGAGCAAATTTCTCCTAATAAAATAATGCAACAACAAAATCAAAATTCACTGTCGGGTCAAATAATGTTACCTCAAAATTCTCAAATTTTAATTCAACAAAATCCTAGTTTAAATCAGCTTCTTCAAAATCAAGTATCACAACATATAATTAACCCTTTAAACAATATTCAATTACCATTAAACGATAAAAGGTTCTCTCAATCTTCAAATGTTCGCTATAATGTCGAATCATCATTGAAAGAACATAATAATCCTCAGGCTTTAATTGGGCTTTTAAATAATAATCAAGAAAATTCTAACCCTATTCATTATGGTGCTTCTATGCCACCAACAAGAACACCTCAATTTTCAATACCTGAATTTGATTTAAAAGAAGTTTTTCAAAAACAATACTCTCAATATGTAGCTGACTCTAACGCAGCAACAATCAAAACTCTACCAACAACCAAATCACATTTAATGAGTTTAGAAAATTTTAGTGCTCTTCATGGATCTAAAATCCCAACAAAATATTCTATCAACTTTTTGAATAAAAATAAGATTAAAGTTCCCTTCATGATTAATCAAGGGGATAGTGTTAAATCTCCAACAGCTGATAGTATTTTTACAAGACCTAAAGTTGAAATTCCGTTATTGGCAAAACCTTCGCCGGGAAAGAAGATTAAAATAAAACCTCCTTACAAATTTTATAATCCTCACGAAGATAAACAAATAGAGATTATAAAAAAACGTCCTTTTTCAGTAGAAGTACGACCTTTTGGTGGAAAACGACCAGCAGAATCAAAACCTGCTGCTATAATTGTTAAAATTAGACCCAAAATTCCTGAAAATGAGAATAAAGGCCCACCAATGGAAATACGTGTTAAAACAAGACCGCTTAATATAAGACCTGATATTCATGATAACTCTCAATATCATCCTCTAAAAGCTCAACATGTACTAAGAATCCCTCTGGAAAGTGATCTTCAGAAACCTGGTGGAATTCATTATGATCCTGATAGTTCGATAAAATCAATCGATACATCATTAATAGATGTAAACCAAGGAGGCCTATCTCATAATTACGAAACTTTAGACCCGGAGATGAAGAAATATTTAGACGAAACATTCGGTACAAAAAGTAAAATCACGGCGTTTTTAAATCAACATATGCCCACAAGTTTAACGTCACGGTCTTCACCTGGGCATAAAATTATCATAAGAAGACATCATTATTCGTGACAGGATAACATCTAGGGCCGTGAGTGCCAAAAATTATTTTATCCCTTTGCATGAACTTCACAAAGACATTCTTCAAATAACGGAACATACACTGGAATGAATTAATTCAATTATCACTTTTGTTTTTCTTTCAGCATGAAGGATCGTTATATTTTACACTGAAAATTATATGCACTAATTCAAAGTTTTTAAACAAAAATTTCAATTTATGAATCTTTTTCAAATCACCCTTTTTATTTTTTTACTTTTTTCAGCATGTTTTTATTTGAAAATCTAAGCACTAACGAAGAATTTTGAATTTTTTCTTTGCATATTTTTAAGACCACTCGGCACTTTTTAATAAATAATTTTCAATTTATGTAGGCATGAAACAAAAATCATTTTACAATATAACTAAAATTAAGAAAGGATAGGAGCCTTTATTATAAGATTATTCTTATCATGTTTCGACAGAGTTTTATCACAGTCCAAATTTTGCATAAGGTTTTTATTTCAGTTGATGTTGCCCTTTCTTATTCCAAGATTATTTCTTACCCAGTCTGGTCTGAATATGGAATAATATTATTAGTGATAGATCTTCATGAAATAATTTTCAAACGAGAAATTAGAAAAGTTAATATGTTCACCAGATGGTGAAAGTGGTGCAGTCATACCAAGAAGGCCTTGTTTGATTTTAAAAATTTTTAATTTAATTTAATTTGTTTTTATTTTCATTTGAATTTGATTTTTTGGAAATTTTTAGAGTCAGTTCCCTGAATACGCCCTTGTTGGACGAGAAATTTTCCTAATTACTTCCTTGTAATTTATAAAAATGGTGCCAAATTATATTTTTCAACATTGTATTTATACATAGGCAATATTACAATTTTTAATAATTTTATTTTAATATTAAAAATTGTATAAAATTTTATTGTATTAAAATTGCATATAGAAAATATTATAATTTTTAATATTTTAATATTCTAATACTAAAAATTATAAAATATGTCTCTAGGCAAAAGTTTAAAAAATTTGAATATGGCCTTTTCAACTAACAAGAGAAATTAGTAATTGGTACTATTATAAATTTTTTTATTTCAAAGATCAAATTTGATTTATTATTTAAATGAGGATTTGATTATTTATTATGAAAATATTTTATTAAAAGATAGTAAAAATTAATAATATCTTAGAATATTTTATAATAGTCTGTCCTTTGGCTGCACGTACCAAATGTCAGTAGATTTCTTCTCGTCTTGAGTGACAAAAATGTACTTATATTGGTTATCAATTAATATAAATAAATAAGGATAGAGTTTAAATAGTGTGAGTTGTCGGAAAAGATGTAAAAAAATATTTTATAATACCTTTGTCGTTTCAACGTTGCAGATTCGGTGGCTAGTCCTTCGGAGGCTCGTATTCGCCGCGATGGACACCATCAGGGGGTCACAGGTCCTGTGCACACCTTCGTCAAGACTGACAAGCACGCCCACTTCAAGTGGGGTGTTCGCCACCATGTGGGTCACCGCTATGCCTGAGGGGCAACCCTGCAGCCATTCATCTTCCTCTCTTTATTATTTATAAATTATTTTTTTAAACTTTTTTATTCTATTTTTATAAAATGATATAAATAAAAAAAAAATTTATACTTATTTATTATAAATTAATTTGTTTTTAATAAAAAATTTTATTTTCATTTTTTTTTTTCATTTTTACTATAACTTAAAAAAAATGTTTCTCGTCTAACTACAAGGCCTCACTTTATTCACAATTAAGATGTTGTATGTCAAATGTAGTGAAACAAGAAAACAAATTGCTAATTTTTGGTATTAATAATTTTTTTGAGGTAAATTTTTTATTCCGAACATTTTGGCATGTAAGCACCCTTTCCTCATCCGATAAGTAAAATCATTTGATAAATTTATTAAAAGGGCCTTAGCAATAACTTTTAATGTAGGAATGGGGTGAAATGTATATTTGTAAAAAAAATTTTAAACCTTTTTTATATGTTAATTTTAATAAAAGTATTAATTGATTTTAGTGGGCCGCTGTTTTCTTATTTCAAGTTTCGTTTATTGTAAAATATGAGAAGGATCCATATAATCTAGTTTGCAATATTGTTAATCCGAGATATACAGATAATAGATAAAATAGATATTCAAATTCTGAATGAGACTGCCATTATGAAGAAGATGTATTTTCAATGAAATTTAAATTTTAAGATGATTATCTTTTAGGATCTTTTTTGGAATCATGGACTGCACCAAGGGCTGAACTCCAGGAAAATATCAGTGGAAGCTCAGCTTGCTTTTTTTGAAAAAAGTAATGAATTATAAAAATAAAGCGAGAGTTGCATCCCCTCTACTTGCTTAGATACATATACGAATATAGGGAAAGTAGTTTTACTAAATACTTCAACTTCTAAATTATTATTTGACTCGTCTCCGTAATTATTTGAGTTCAGGACTTTTAGAGAAATACTTCAGGTGAAGTACCATTTCAGTTGCCGGAAATGCCCAAAACGATAGATTTATGATTTTATGTATGTAAAATTTGGTTGTCCGACATTGGAGTGCTGGAGTTATCGTGACGAATACACACACAGGCATAATTCGAAAAATTTTTATTTTCCGCCTCAGGAGGGTTAAAACCTCAAGAAGAATCAAAATCTCGATCCTTGAACGATTACAATACTTTCCCTATACTACATATATGAGAAAGTAAAAACATATTTTTATAAAAAAAAAATTAATTCCGTAGTATTGAAAAGAACTTTCTCTTTTTCTCTTTTTGATGATATCTATGCTTTAGTCAAGGTGTTCCGCTTTTGAAAAAACCTTATCTTAAATTTATCCCTTCATTTTATATGAATAATGCGCTAAATAACATTTTATGAGGTTGAATATTATATTTAAATTTCTTCTAAAGATTAAAATAATATTTCAATATTTTTTATATGTTATATAGCAATTTTAAATTTCATTCACATTTAAATAATAATTTTATATTAAACCCTGTCCCTTGGTGCAGAGGTAGAGCTTTCGCCTCACAAACCAAAGGTCAGTGGTTCGCTTCCCGTCCTG
>JAAAKE020094611.1:0-19850 GCA_010014785.2 Anisolabis maritima | reverse complement strand
TCTTTTATTAATTTATTATTTTTCTCTATAGAATTACATTCCCCATCTCATACTCTTTATCCCTACGAAATTTCGCAGTAATTAACCCCATAATAACGGAGATATTATTATTTATTATAATTTAATTTTCCGTATGTTCGCTGGCATTGTGACGTTGCCATTTAGAAATCGGCTGCTAGCTTCCACCTGCTACAATTCTATCACAATTGTGCCCATAGACACAATAAGATATGAATTTTCAAGAATCCTAATATCTCAATTTGTTAGGATTCAAGAATATAAAAACTAAATCATTTTACTGTTCTAGACTCCTTTAAAGGTTATAGGTAAATAAAATTGGTTAAAATTATCATCCGAAAGATGCAGGTCGGGACTTGGAGAAGGGAAAAAGGAACAAAAAAAAATACTAAACAGTTTGCCTAATTCGTAGTTCCTGAACACATCAGATGAGTCGCTCAGTGAAAATATGTTTATCTCTCTCGTTTTTCTATTTCTAAATAGTTATAATGGTAAAGATAAGCATGGCATCTCCGAATAATTTAAAATTCCCGGGCTAAAAAAGCGACTGATTAAAAATATATATATATGTTATTATTCAAAATGTATATTTATTTAATATATCATATTTAATAAATGTTTTAAATGAGTAATAATTAATTATTATTTTTTTACTTAAAATTTTATAGTAAAAATAATTTTTTTCAAGTGTTTTATTATTAAAAATAATAAAATAAAATTTTAAATTTAAATTTTTGTATTTCATAAATTGTACAAGGAAAGAAAATAAATAATAGTACGATAATGTTAGAATTTTTCAAAGGTTGGGGGAGAGATTGTGGGTTGTTATCAAGTTGGCCACGTGTGCCAAGTTGGTCTGTGATCGTCAGATTTCATCTATGACCCGTGGCAGCTGCTGCTGTTCATTGCAACTAATTTATTTTTAGTTCCCTATTGCTCTTGATCAAGACTGAATTCAAGAGAGAAATGGAACTTTCCGCCGTGGTCAATACCCAATACGCCTTTCCTGTTGCATTGGTTCTTATATGTGCTTTATTAGTATTTGCATTTGGTTTTCGAAGACCTGAAACGCCAGCGTTCGATCAACTTTCGCATTCTTCTCACTTGTTGGGCGATGACCGGAAACCAGCTGGCAAACGACGCAAGCCTAAAGAAAAGGTTTTTATACTTAAAATTTAGATAATCATTTACACAATCACGTAGTTGAAATATATTGATTTCCATTAACTTGCCATATGTTGTGATTTTAGAGATCAACCTCTAATGGACATGCTACGTTTGCCAACAACGAAACAGACGATGTGAAAGCAGGCAAACAGGGCACTGATAAATCTCCAAATAAAGCATCCAAAAAGAAACAAGAACAAAGTCCAGTCAAGAAAGATAATAAGAAAGCTGAAGATCAAAAGAAGGCCAAGAAACAAGAGGAACAAAAAAAAGAAAAGAAACAAGAGCAAAATAATAATAAGACTAAACGCCAGCAACAACAAGATCGGGTTGAAGAGATTAAAAATAAAAAAAATGAACGGAATTTAGCCAAATTGCGTCAACAAGAAGACAAGCCTGTAGATTATGATGAAGGTACTACTTCTCCCCTCCCCATAGATTTAATGACTTAAATTCTTAATATACTCAATCCCCCTTTAAATATAATAATTATATAAATTTTCATCAATTCCGAATATGGGGTTGCAGAGATATAAGCCAAAATAAATGTCTCTATTTTTAATAATTTTTATTAAAATACAAACGAGCAGGTTGACCGGACAAGATTATAACAAGGGAGAGAATCTTTCAAAAATAGTGGGGGATATCCATTTATAATTTTTCTGATTATCGAATGAACAGTTTTTCATGGGAAATTAATATAACAGAGTTATGTGTAGACTACTAATTTTGCATAACCTATATGAACTATCTATATGTGGAAGCCAGATTGGAAATTTTATTTGTATTTTTCATTTTCATTTGACATTAAATGGATTTTGTCTCTTCTTATTTTCCAAAATTTGTTTTTATACTTAGATATTGGGTCACAATAGTAGATAACTAAACTTTTATTTAATTTTCTTTGCTTTCAGGTGAATGGGAACAAGCTTATTCTAGGAAAGACAAAAAGAAGAAGAAGGAGGATCCAAAAGTTGCTCCAATTCATCTTCTATTAACTGAAGAAAAAGAGAAAGAAATTTGTGTTGAAAAACAAGGTTAATTGAAATTAGATTATTTTCATCTTTTCTCTTTTTTATAATAAATAAACCAAGACATTATATATGATTTTAGTGATCAAAGAAGAAACTAAACCAGAAGTTGAGGAACCGGCTAAAGTTAATTCTCCTGCAGTAAAATCTAAAAAGTCAAAAGGCGCTAAAAAACCTGCTGTAGCTGAAGTTCCTCCTGCACCTGTGAAAGAAACCCCTGCTCCTGAACCTGTTACGATTCCTCCTCCTAAAATCGAACCTGAACCTGAGCCTGTAGCAGATCCCACACCAATCCCAAAACCTCCAGTGATTGTTCCCGAACCAGTAGCCGTTGAAAAGGAAAGCGAGCCACCTGTCAATGTAGCATCTGATGAATTAGGAGGTTGGTTCAATTTTTTTTTATAATTTTTTAATTATCATTAAAATATTAATTGGAGAAAATTAGCGAATTAAGGAGTGCGTTTTCTATTCCTAAGTTCAAGGCGGGATTAAATTAAAGAAAAATTTTTCATTCTAATTTGAAAGGGAAATTGCAACTAATTCCATTATAATCCCAAGAGGTAACTGCAACGTGTCAAGTTATCAGGCACCTAGCCTAGAGGGAAGATAACATGTAAAGGCAAATTTCGTTTTATTGCCATAATTAACAAATTAAGGTCTATTTTTAATTTAAAAAAATGTAATATTTTGCCCTTCTCCCCTAAAAAATGTCATTTTATAAGTTAATAGATAATTAACCATCCCATTCAACATTTTTTTTCAATCAAGGAAAAATTTTTTGTAATATTTATTTAATAAATATATTATCTTATCTTCTATTTTGACTACTTTGAGGAGTCGCGCCGCTAAGCAGATTAAATTTGATTATGGTGTCCACATTTCAAAGTTCAAACATAACTTGGGTTCAAAACCTCCTTACTGCAAAAAATTATATAACCTTGGTGCTAAAATCTCCCCTTCTCTCCTTTCTAATGCTAGGATACCAAAATTATAATACAAAAAAGAAAACCAAATAAAAATAAGAACAAGGAAAATAGATGAAAAAATTGAAAAATACAAAAGATAAAATCGTTTTCAAAAAATTACTTGGAAATAAAGAAAAAAATTATTGAATGTTTAACTTGATACTCCCCAACTGGTACAATTTATTTAACTTAGGGTGGCCCAAATACTTGAGGGACGAATCCAACCTAGGACGGATTTAATCAATCTACCTAATTAGATGTTTTGAGATGAATATGGAAAAATTAATACAAGAAAACTTCTAATACCGGACACCTCGAGATATCAGACGATTTCTTTGGACTCTGTGCTCGATCTTACAAAACAAAACATTTAAAAAGGAAATCTGAAATTTTTTTTTTTTAACAAGACTCAGAAGGTGATAAGAATTACAGTATAAATAGAAATGTGCTGCTACTAATATTTTCACCTTGCCATTTCCAGGCAGTAGAAATGGTTTTTCTCCGAAAAAAAAAGTTTAACTTTTCCCCTATATCAATGCAATCCCCTCTCCTTTCTTTGCCTATTCAGCCCAAAAGTGATTTATGACTCAAAAATGGATGAATTTTAATTTAAGCTCAGAATTAGCATAAACTGGATTTGAACCCGAGTTGTGTCGAACTTTGATTCCAAAAATCTAGATTTAATCCGCTTAGTCTATAGTCTTCTTTGATTAATATTTGAAATTGGGACAACAGTTGACTAGAAACGTTTCTTTAATTAGTTTTTCTCAGAACCATCAATCATTGAAAAATAATAATCGTTACATGTTATTGTTTATTTCAGATGTTTGGAAGGATGCTTCTACGACCCGTAAAGCTAAAAAGAAAACTCGCAAAGAGTGATAACGACTTTTTTTATTGCTGTATTAAACGTTCAGCAATTTACCTTCAGATATCCATCATTATAATATCATATAAATCATGCCTGGAAAATCGCAAACATTCATTATGAATAGACCTGATCAAAGTCATTTTGACTTTGATATTAAGCGTTTCATTGGACTTTCATTAGAATAGTACTAAGAAACGCATTTAAATTATCTTTATTAATATTAGTTTTTTATGATAAAAGCGAAGGTGCCAAACCCTACTCAATGCACATATATAATTAATTGACCACCTGGCATACGCTACCAAATGAGCTCGAAACCTTATGTAGCAGCCAAGAAAAAGTTTTTTATATATTTTTCTAAAAACAAGGCTTCGAAATGAATCGGCCTATATTTTTGTATAGATAGATATCTGCAAAATTATTGAACGATTTTTATACTCGAAAGAGTTCAATTCTGCTGCTATATACATTTTATATTTATATAAATTTATAAATAATTATAAATCTATATAAATAATATTTAAGATTTGTTATTTTTTTAATATGTGATCGAGTTTTCCGTCTTGGCTTCATAGTTTGAGCATTTCTTTGAAGAAAATACTATATAGTTGTAATTTGTTTTATTCTATAAAAAATTGCTTTTTACAAATAAAACAAATTTATAATTCCTTATTTTAGAATATAAAAATATTAATAAAAACATTTAGCTAGTTGAATTTTATTTTTCATCGTAATTATTTCATTAAATAGTTGAGACTTATTTTTTGAATCGGATATTAGTATTCAAAAGGTATCTCGAGTGCTTCCTACTGGTACTTATTGTTTAACAATTTATTTGTGAGCATTTCTTGCTGGCATGATAAAGTAACCTTATGTTACCCGAGGTCTCCAGGATCGGTGTGGTTCCTCGGCATCAAATCACAGGACACTCGACCACCAATATTATTTCATTTGGTAGTTAATCATATTTTTTTAGTCACGCCCATACGAGAAGATAGATGAGAACATCTCCACTCCGGATCATTAACTGGGAAAAAAATACTTTCATTAGAATATCGCCGTCTTTTTTGATAAATTGTTTGCGTCAAGCTCCCAATCAATTACAAAGAAAGCTGGCGTTAGAATAATGTAAAGTCCCCTGCAGACCATCCTCTACTCAAGATTCTTCTTAATTTTGTCCTACATATTTATTTTTTTCATAGAAATTCTTGAAATGCTCTCTTAAAAGTATTGAAGCAAAAAAAAAAAGACAAAACTCATTTCAATTAATTATATTTTTTATTTCAATAATGATGTACTTTTTATGTGTTATTTTTAGGATTCATTGCTTAGTCAACAATCCTTTGCCAAGAAATAACTTGGTATTAATGTGCGGGAATTTTATATATTTTAATATAATGGTTTTATATTTGACATATCATTAAACTGTTTTTTAAAGTGATTATTTTAATATATTATAGATTTTATTTTTAATTATTGTTGCAATATTTTATATTAGGTTATTCCTTTGAAAACTTTACCCCTTTGAAAAGCTGTGAAATTTGATTAGTGAATGTTTTCATTTAATTTATTTTTATTAATTTTCTGTTATAAAAATTTCCATGTCATTGATCTATGATAATAAAAAAAGAAAATTTATCAAAGTATTATTTTTTAATATTATCCCTATTTAGTCTTCTTGCCATTATATCTTCTTATAAAAAAAATAAGAAAATGCATTAAAATGATCATCATATTCCAAATGAACATTTGATACCTGCGTATTTATCCCGACTAGATTCTACCTGTTAAACTAGTCTCCAGAGACCATTGGCGCCTTTTTGATACGTACATTGTTACTTGTTACATCGTTTTTATATTTACTAGAAACATGCGTGCTGTTATATGCATTTATCATAGAAGGCGCTTTATTGTTAACTGGTCAGGCGCTAAATTTGCTAGTTACGCCTCTACTAGCTTTATTCTTTATGGGGTTTATGGTGCAAGATTTTTATGCCGACCCTCTTTCTAGATTACAAAAACATTTTAATATAATAACATAGCATTACTTAAAAATGATGTAAAAGATATTTAAATTGAAAAATTATAATAGAAGACACTATTTATTTATTTATTCTACAATGATTATCTTTTTGCTTTCATAACACAAAGATACTCTCTAATTCATAGTTTTCTTTAATAATTTCTAACTCGTTGATAATTTTATAAATATATATATATAGATTAGATAATTCCATCAGATTCAAATTCAGTTTAAATACAAGGAAACAAATAATCTATTTAACTTTTCCATCCATTTTTAAATATTTATTTTTTGTTTATTAATTTCAATTCACTATGATTGCGATTCGATTGTCCCGTATTCCTTTTCAGTGTAAATTATTTTCTTGTCATTTAATGCCTTATCACCCGTCATTAATTCTTTTGATTATGCCGAATGTAAATCATGGAAGAAGGCTTAACAAAAATATAGATTTAATTTTATTGTTATAGTTATTGTAACTTAGCTACTCATATGAATGACCAGAACAATACATTTGAATCTATTATTAGTTTTACTAAGCCTCTTTTCAATAATTTATTATCTCTGGCATGATTTTTATGATTAAATGAATAAGTCAATAACGAAATTAAATATTTAGACACTTTTTGTTGTTTAGCAGCCCAGGTAGTGATCACAATCACAGTGAAATCAATTTTAATGAAATAATTTATTTCTAAAGATAATTTTTATTTTAATACATACATATTTCTTGTTTGAGTTTCAAATAACGCGCAAATACTTCTCTGATTATTCCCAAAAATATATTTTACCTTTTTTTTATTAAATATTTAAAATTTTGTCCAATTTACTTATTCCGTCCATTTATTTATTATTTCAACAATATTTTAGATGATTATTCAATAATTAATGTTTAATAATATAAAAAGAAAGAATGAGCCCGTTTAATTTATACAGAAAAAAAAAATTTATATTTAGAAATTGTAAAAAATGGATATTCATATAACAAAGAAAAATTGATTGGTAGAGATAGAATTTTTGATTTTGATTTTGAAAAAAAAAATGAATATAAAACTAATAGAGAATAATTGCCATTCCTGTTAGGGATTCTTTTTGCTTAACAATCAAAGGGAATTGTATATCTTTGTTATTATATTCACTGACTTGCTTTATCTTCTGTGCTGCCATCTCTGCCGCAGGTTGCTTTCAACGCTTGGTAGGGACGCACGTGGGGTGTAAATCTGGGGATCAATCCCGGTTTCCATAACAAGTGTTGAATTCAAACCTCAACTTGATAAAATTTTTTTCATAATTCAACATAATTATCCATCATAATAATTAATTATTCTCTCTAACATCATGGACCAGGTAAAGATTAATATAATATTTCATTCATCTGCATAAATGTATTTACAATTTAAAATATCTTTTGTTAGATTATCCTCTCTGATCATTGTGTTGCCATCGAATACGCTCATTTCGTTTTAGAGATATTAAAAGATAAAGAAAGGAAACGAAGAAAGTTTTATTCCCAATGCATGCAGGTATGTAATTTAAATAAACATTATATTTGGCATATAATTGTGTTATTGGCTGGTTCATCTTTATTCAAAATTTC
The DNA here is from genome assembly GCA_010014785.2 of Anisolabis maritima. NCBI lineage: Eukaryota > Metazoa > Arthropoda > Insecta > Dermaptera > Anisolabididae > Anisolabis > Anisolabis maritima. The sequence continues at coordinate 12,178 of JAAAKE020094611.1, read as the reverse complement.
ATTTAAATGACCATTTTGTCAAAAAAATTAGCCGAAGTAATAAAGCAGTTAAGCATTTAATCCTGAATTAAAAGCAACCCAGGTTTAAATCCACTTCAAGGCTAAAATTTATCCAAACCTATAATTGATGCCTCATAGGGAAGGAAACGGAAACCCATCCTAGTATGATCCCATGAATCTCCAGTAACCACAAAGTATCAATTCCTGACATAAATGACTGAAGTCAGTGAGTGTACTGTGCAAAGTATTTATTCTCAGGCTTATTTTATATCATAATAAATCATTTTATATCATAATACTTTATTCTCAATATTCATTTTTTTCATTTTTTTTTCAAAATCTAGAGAATTTATTCAAAAATTTTTTTTTTAATTTTTTATGAGAATTGGGAAATCTCAAATTTTTAATTTATTAAATATTTGTTATTTTTCAGATAAATATGAGAAAAAAATTAATAAGTTTAATCACCGATTTAACCGAACAATTGAAGTTTAATAGTACAACATTACATCTCTCGATTTATATGTTAGATTCCTTTATGGATAGTTATGAAATTCGAGAGTATCAAGTACTAAAATTAATCACCATCGTTTGCTTGATCCTTGCAGGTAATTTTGTTTTAAATACGATAGCTAAAAAAAATTTAAACTGAACTTAATTTTCTATTATAATAATATTTATAAAAAATTTTTCATTTTTTCTCAAGGTTTTTTCTAAGTTTTTTGGCATCTGAGGCCATTTAATCTCCGTCCTTATTTATTTATATTAATTGGTAGCCAATATAATTTAAATAAATTTTTGTCGTTCAGGACTAAAATCGAACCACTGTTCTTTGCTACGTGAAGCGAGATATTTATCTCTGCACCAAGGGACAGAGCTCCTCAGGGTTAACACCTGTAGTTTATTAAAATGAACAGGAAACTATAAAACAGATTGCAGCAATGAAACAAAGCCTTTGGATACTAAGGTGGAAATAAGACGGACAAAATTTATTTGTCCATCATCACTTATAGGCTGTGTGTACAAAGTCATAGAAAATCTTGTATTATACACAACAGTGCATATACATTTATATTACAGTGAGCCAACATGAAAACCTATTATAAATATTTATATATGTTTACATATATTGTTGAGTGGCATACAAGAATCTCTATGACAACTTTGGGACGACCCCACGTGGCCGAGATGTTAAAGATATTGACATTGTCAATATTGATGACCTTCAAAGCTAAATGATATGGGTTCGGATCCCGGGCAATCCGATGAAAATTTATTTAAATCATTTGGCTATCAATTGATATAAATAAATATGTCTAGATAATACTTTTCGTAATTAAAATATATTTGCAATTGTTTGAAGTCTATATGGCTTCAGATGCTGAAAAGTCAAAAAAAAACTGAGACATAATTAAATACAGCCTATATTTGACTGATGATGGAAGATAAAATTTTGTCCGAAATGTTTCCTTTCGGCTTTGACAACCAAAGGTTTTATTTTATTTCTGCTATCTGCCTTATACTTACCTAATCAGACTTCAAACGGCAACTTGCCTCTAAACAATCACTTAAAAAAAAAATATTAGGAAAACACAGAAAAAATGTTTCTGGGCAGGAACAGGCCATTTTTTCCCATAGTGATTTATCTCCACAAACGAATGAAAAAGATAGCAGTTTTTGCTTCAAAAGAACTGGATATTTGTTTCGTTTATATGTGGTCATATGGTTTGAGTGTAAATTGCTACTCGGAAAGATTTCACAACACTATTAAATTCTGGATTCAAAGTTTATTTTGAGAATTTTATAGAAATAATAAATTATTTTCTGAAATATAAGGCAGCCATTAGAAATTTGAATCTTGAATCAATTTATTTTCACTGCAGTAATAAAAAATAATAATTAAAGTCGGGTTAAATTTGATCAAACCGTATGCTAATTATATTGTACCAGATCTCTCATAAATAATTTTTTATTTTTCAGCTAAATTTGAAGAGAAGGATAATTCAGTTCCTAAGATCTCGGAAATTAAGCCATTGGTTGACGTTGAATTCGATGAGAATACTTTTATTGAAATTGAATTTTCAATTTTGAAATTTTTCAATTTTTCACTTTTTCTTCCAACTGCAGCTCATTTTATTGAATATTATATTTTATTTTCTTATTCTCATGAAGATGAAAAATATAATATTTATAAAAAAGATCTTAAAGAGAATATTCAACGAGTTGCTGGACAATTTTTAGAAACTTCTTTTATGGGTAATTTTTATCATTTTTTAAGTCTTTTTAGGTATTTGAGGCCATTTTGGCTTCGTTCATATTTATATAAATTAATTGGTAGCCAATATAATTTAAATAAATTCAAGAAAAGAAGCGAATCACCATTCTTAGATCATGATGATCTTTTTATTTTATTTTATGGTATTTCTACTTTAATCTCAAAAATTATAATATCTCATTAATTATTGATTTTAGCAAAATAAAACCATATACAAAATGATATTCATTATTTTGAACTACTCTTATATTAAAAAAATCTATGATTTTATACTCTTTTTAATATTCTATCTACGGTTTCCAAATTAAGAGACAAGATTTATTCAAATTGATGAATGGAACAATTTGTATACGGGTATTGTTCCGTAAAATATTTATAAAATTTTGTATTAATATTTCTCAAGTAATTTGGCTTTATTTGTATTCCGAGACGCAGAAGAGTTTTAGACAATCTTGGAAACGAGATTTCAAGAAATCTCGATTTAAAAAATGACATTTCCAAAACTTTCAAGGTTTCGAGAAAATAAAAATCCTTATTCCTTAATTTCATATTATATAAAGAGAATAAATATTTTTCTTTTTCTTTTTCTTCCCAAGTAATTATTTTATTAGTGCATTTTTGATATCTAAAATATTAAATTAATTTTTTAGACATAAGTTACCTCTCCTTCCCTCCATCAATGGTTGCTGCATCATGTATTGCATGTGCTCGACGAACTTTTGGATTAACTTCATGGACTTCAACTTTGGAAAGCACAACAGAGTATGAACTTCATCAATTGAATGAGTGCATGGAATATTTAAACGCGTAAGTTTAATATATAAAATTTTAAGATATTTATAAAAAAAATTGAAAAAATGAAAACAATTAATAAATAATAAAGGTCTTCACGATTTTTACGATTAATAAAAGACATTATGGCCCAAATCCTGGTATATTTTAATTTATTAATAATTAAAATATAATTAACAAAATAACAGTTTCGTTTTGTGACCTTTATCAGGTCCATGCACATGGAGACATAACTTAGAATCACAAAACCTTTAGAGAAATTTATTTGTCTACAGCTTATGTTACACCTGATGATTGTCTATAATAGCGACCAAAACATAGTGCTAATTAGTCAATTTTAAGTTTTAATAAACAAATTAAAATATACCTCGCCAAAAATGGATTTTATTATTGGAATTAGGTAATTATTAAAATTTTTTTAAAGATTTATTTAATCTTTATATTTTGAAAATTTTTAAAAAAATTTAAGAAATTAACGTATATAAACATATTTTTATTTTATTAATTTTATATATACTAAAAAATCTAATATTTTACTAGCGCTATCTCTATTTATGACTAGACTAAAATATTTCCAACTATATTCTATTGTTAAGCAGAATATTAAAAGCTTTTTTTATTATTAAATTAAAAAAACTATTCTATAATCAATTTTGTTTTGTCTCAGTGAATATGTTCCTATGGCTCATAAGAGAAAACGTCGTTTTATGGAATCTATTGATCAAGGATATGCAACTGCAACTTCAAGTGCTTCAAATAGTCCGAATTCTCCTAAACAAAGTCGTAATAAATAAAAACGACTTGAAAACTTAATAAGAAACAAGACTGATTATATTTACTAGTTGTCTGTGATAATGGTTTATTACTAATTATTATTATTATTATTATTATTATTTTTTTTTTTTTATGTATATAAACCCATAAACTTCTTTCCCACTGCCAAAAATAATTTATATAACTTCTAACAGGCACAAATTGTGTTGAATATTGGCTGTGGAATGTTTTTATGGACATTTTCATTTTTATACAAAATGTATTATTAATTAAAAATTAATGTAAAGAAAATGTCCAAATAAATAATATTTTAAAATAATTTTTGTTGGTTTGATTTGGATAATCCTTGTGTCCGCAAACACAGCCACTTTTAGGCACCATGAGTTCCCTAAATTCGCCACCGCCACAAATAGTGAGGCATGAATACCTCGGAAGTTTGTAGACAATCTGAAAGTGATAGCACCCAAGTGATATTTCTGTCTTTGTCCTATATTACTGTCAATTTTATAAAATTTTTTGATATTTAAACTTCTTGTTTAGATTGTACGTGATGATTCTACATGTGCACATTGGTCCGAGCAGAATAGGTCATTTGAGTGCTTTCTCTCTTGGTACGGTTGGCTCCCGTGAACAAAATATAGCCGAGTAAAATTAAAGAACAGTGATCGGGGCATTTCGAGTACTATGAATGCGTGCTGTCCTTTAAATTTATATAAAATTTAGTCGTGGCTACTAATGGCTGTGTTTGCCACCATTCTTAGGTTATAAGAATTATTATTTTAATAATTTGAAAAAGAGTTTATTACAATTTGACTAGATTAATAATACATTGAAAAGTGCAAGTATTTTAAAAAACAATAAATAAAAAAATAAATAAATAGTTCAAATATAAAAAAATTAGTTCTTGTAAGGAGTATTATAAAGATTTATATAACGGAAAGAAAAGCACATTAACATCATCCTAATTCTATTGGGTATGTGAGAGATCATAATTATTTGCATTCTCAGCTAGATGAAACAAGAATAGAATATATTCTAGGTGATAAAACAATGATTTTCTAAAGATCTAAAAATCCTTTTTAAATGAGAAAATATTTCACTTACAATAATATAAATTTTGTGGATGGTTTTAAGACGTTTTTTCTTTACTTTCTTCTTCAGCAGTGAAATTTAATGCAGAATTACTTTCAGATTTGACAAGATTGTTATTAGGTGTACTAATCTCATTCTCTTCATTATCAATGTTTTCTGAAATCTCAGATTTCTTTTCATTTTCATCAATTTTTTTAGGGTCTTTTTCAACATCTGTAGTAATACAGCGCAAAACACCTTCTGCCATACAACCTGCAAACTGTAAATCAAATTGTATTAAATATATCAAATTAAAACCTAATTCAAATTGATTTCAATTAATTTAACCATAGAGGCCTACCTAACGAGATCCTTGTTTTTTAATCCAAGAGTTCGCTTATCTGACACTTCAAACTCAACCAAGGCAACCCTGTTAATTACTATATTTACTATCTCTAATTTCTTCGGAATATTTACTTCTAACTATCTAACTAATCCTATATTTATCTATCTCCAACCCCTTCAATCAGTCTAGATGAGAGTAAATTTTTTTTTTGGAAGGGGGGAAGTGGAAATTTTTTTTTATATTCATATTTTCACTTAACATTTAAGTTTTTAGGTTTGACTCAAAATCCTCTGATATCTATAGATTATAAATATATATACAAAAATAAGTTAATAACCTCAAATAAATATTTTTGTATTAATCTTTGATATTTCTTTAAGTGATTATTTTATTTAAAAAAATTTAAATTAGTAATTAAAAATTGAATTATAAGTGTTATTATTTTAAAATCGTTTGAGAAGTTTAACTAAAAAATATATTGAAAAGTTGATATCTTGAATAAAAAATTTCTTGAAATAGTTGTTTCTGCATGAATGGTAACCAGGGTGGAATAAAGGTGAGAGAAAGAAGAAAACAAAAGCTTGGTTCTTTTTCAACCCTTTATTGCTCCAAACACATGTTTCGATCAATTTTTCCTACCTTCACCAAGTCACGGATTCTTGGAAATTTTGAATTTGTTATTCTTATAAATTATTTTAATTTCCCATATCATAATTATAAATAAAAACCTGTAATATCATATCTTTAAAAGATGTCTTTTTTGACATTTATAGATAATAACTTTATTCCTAAAAAAAAAGCCTACCCACTAGCAGTAGACTTCTTATATTAATAAGTTCATATTCAGATCCAGCTAACCGCAAAATTTTATCAAACTTTATTATTTTGAATGAGCCTCATAGAGAAGGAAGTGAAAACCCATTCACTTTCTTTTAGGAACTATCTAACATTAATCTCACTAGAGTAATTCTTATAAAATTATATGTATTATGAATTCCTTTAACAGTAATATATCTAAGAATTTAAAAAAATAGAAATTAATAAAAAAAATATAAATAAAGACATGAATGCAAACCTTTTGTGTTAGTTCATCTTCATTATTTATGGAAGAACCAGGCACAATATTTAGAGTGCTAGGACGTCTTGGGGCAGGTGCCACTGCTGGTCCGTATGGAAAATTCTCTTGTTGAGGTGTCGTTACGGCTACAATATCAGTTTGCGTCCCGGTTGTGGGCGCAGATGAGTTAGAGGGAGTTGATGATGAAAGTTCTGCAAGTCTTTCCATCACGCCAGACATTGATTCTTGAAGTTGTACCATCTAAAAAATAATTAAATGGCTGGGTATAATTGTCATATATTTTTTATTTATATATTTATATGTTTTCAAAAAAAAAGGAAATGTTTTCAAAGTTTTAATATCTAATATAAATAAAGACAGTAAATTTCCAATAAGAAATATAAATAACCTGTGTATGTAGTCTGTTACAAACATCTCTTAAAGCTACAACTTCCTCGGCAGGTGGTGGGGGAGGAGGAGGTGGTTGTTGTGTAGCAGTAGAAGTTAAAGATGTTAATTCCCCCAATCGAACCCAAAGAGCATCAATGGCTCTTAATTGAAGGGCATGAAGCCGTTGTTCGGTGCTTAGAGATTCTTTAGCCATTGCCATATCAGATGTTAAACGCCTAAAAAAAAGTCTATTAATGTTCTTATTAAAAAAATATTATAAAAAAATTTACTCTATGTATTGTTTGGTTCTTGTCCAATTTAAGTCGGAATAAGCTTCCTGAACTCGGGGATTCAGTCGTCGAGTTCGGTATCCTCGCCAATATCGCTGAATACAAAGAGCTGCTGATGCTATAGATTCTGGGGTGACTAAAATAAATTAAATATTATAAGAATACAAATATAATTTGATTAAAATAATAAACACAAATTTTTTTTTTAATAAAGGAAAAAAACATTTGAAAAAATATATCCTATAAATATATATGTAGCATATATATTGTATATATCATACATACATATATAGTCAGGAAAGTAAAAATATTTTAAATGAAAAATTAAACTTATTAAAACCTTTATTTTCATTTCTTGTTTCATTTAATTCCGAATGATTCGTTGCTTGTTGTCGTTTTTTATCCGAAGCCCGATCCTTTATTGTCCTCAATTTGGAAGCAGACATTTCACTATCATCATCATCGTCTTCACTGGAGGGAATTATATTAGTATGTAAGGCAGATGTTGAATTCGGAATGTTAGTTGAACTATTTATTGTCGAATGACTTTTTCTGGGTTTGATAGGTTTTGGAGCTACTAGCGCTCCAGTTCGAAGTCTCGGAACTCGACCTATACTGACTCCACTGTGGCTGTGCCCATTAACTAATGTGCTTCTTCCAGGTTTTGGTGAGGATATTAATGACGATGTAGGTTGTGTAGTTGTTACAGATGATGAAGCAACCGAGGCTGTTACAGGTGGCATCATACGGTAGTCTGGTGACATGAGAGATTCAGGAACAGGAACGAGTTTACTTGCGGCTTGTAGTGCTCCACTTGGCACCATGGGAAGAGAGGATGGTAATTCAGAAGCTAAAAAAAAACTCGAGATAATGTAATAAAACTAGGATTTAATTCATTCTCAATCAAGATTAGAGCTCGTGGAACACAGAATAAGTACGCTCAAAATATAATAGAAGTATCCATACACAATCAGAACCATCCAATAAAGTTTGTATCTCTCGCACCTTTCCTAGAATTCAAACGCAGAATTGAAGGGAGAAGGAAGGAACGGAGTAATATGCACATTTGCAGTGAAATAAGCACAGAGTTTAAATCCCGAGCTGGTCTGAACTGCTCTATCTGTGTGCCAGAAGCTTTAAACGTTTGAAAGAAATGTATAAAGTAATAGTTACCATTATTAAAATCATGTTCATCATTTTGACTAGAACTACCGCTATTATTATTTGCTGTTGTAGTGTTGATTATATTATTATTATTGCACATAAGCGATGCATCGAGACTACGCGACATGATACCACTGCCGCTGGTGCCATGTCCAACACCTCCGTGAAAACTAGTTGCCATTCGTTCAGTTCGAGCTGAAAGAGAAAAATATTAATTTTAAAATTTAACTTATATACTAACTACTTTTCTGAGACCATTTAAACTCCGTCTTTATTTATTTATTTTAATTGGTAGCCAATATAATATAAAAAAATTTTTATCGCTCAGGACGGAAAGCGAACCACTAACCTTTGGTACATGAGGTGAGACCTCTACCTCTACACCTAGGGATAGGACAAAACTACTTTTTTTTAAAAGAAATTAAAATTCCTTGTATTATTTAATTCAGGTAGTCAGGTCATGGCCATGTGGGATTTGCGTCCTCCTCTTGCCTGTTATGTATATCATTCTAATATCATTATTTTCTCTTTTGTAAAACTTGATTGTATAAAAAAATTTCAATATTTGTGATTTTTTTCAAAAAATCTTATTTCGTTGGGTCTTTTTTGAGAATCTCTGATTTTAACTTTCAGGGCCTGTTCTCTGTTTGCTTTACCATTGTGACAGATTATCTTTTTCTCTTTATGTATTAATCTTTTTTGAAGCTTTTGTTTTAATCAGAGAATCTAATATCTAATATCTCTATTAAGTCGTATATATCTAGACAAAGAATGGAAAGATTATCTTCGCAGAGGACGGAACGCTGTTGGTAGAATAAGAACTTTTTTCTTAAAAACTAAAAAGTCGAAACATTTAAAAATTTTACATTTGAATAAATTTTATTCCCAAGATAATTAAAATTTCAATATGGTAAATTTTTTCAAAAAAATGTTTAAAATTTCATTGTTCCTCTCTCTCTAAAAATAAAATATTAGCTACTTCTCTGCCTGGCAGTGGGGACGGATAAGCTGTGGATTACGAATCTAGAGTATGAAAAGAGTTCGGGTTCGAGTCCGGCTTGCCGCAATTATTTCCAATTCTGCCAGAAATCTCCTCCTGGGATAGGAAAGTGGGAGATAATCTCACCCCCAGAAGCTCAAGTAGTATCACAATGGGCGGTCACTGGCCTAAGTGAGTCTCTCCAATGGAGGGCGGCAACCACCTAAACCTAACCTACTCCTCTGCCTAAATTTCTTTTGCAATCTACAAGTGATAAAAAATGTTGTTGAACCTGGTAAAGCAGAACGGCGAGGTGATCCAGAGGTTTGAATTCTGCGCCGAGAAGAAGCAGGGCTTGATTGTGTACGCATAAATGTAGCTGAAGCAGATGCGGGTCGCGGAAGCCGAGGAGATCCTTCAGGACCAGCTGAGGTCGAGGAGGCAGAAGCTGCAGGCGGTTGAGAAGCTAATTGTTCTTGATGCTGGCGAGCTTTACTAAGAACTACACGAAGTTTTCGTTCATGATCAGATTCAAGAGCATCTCCAGTTAAAGGACAAACCACAGATAAATATTGTGCCAAAGCTCGATGTTCGCCAGGTCTAAATTGTCGACCTCTGCCTTGAGAATATAACCACTCAGCTTTAAGACTGGAATAAAATGCAATTATTAGAATAAATATAATAAATTTAATAATATATAAAATTTAAAAAAGTTCCCCTCAAAATAATAAAAATAATATTAATTAATACCTTTCTAAAGCATCCACAGCAAATCCATCGATTATTTTAAGACTCATACACCAATTAATAACAAATGGTCGAAAATCAAAACCACTAGTAAAGAGTTAAGTCAAATATTAATGATTTAAAAATTATTTAGCATTAAAAAAAAGTCAAGTAAAATAAAACGTTAAGAGATTAGTGAAAATAAAAATTTATAATTAAAGGATACATGCACTTGGATCCACTCATATCGATACAAGGGTTATTTTGAAGGGTTATTTCATGTAATTGTGAAAGATTGGCCAAATGAGATATTTCGTTTAAATCAGCTATTAGGTTATTGGCAAGAGTAAGTGTTTCAATAGAGGAAGGTAGATAGCGCTCTCCATTTCTCAATTGAGAAATACAATTACCATGTAGATGAAATTCCTAAAAAAAAAAATGTTTTTTATATATAAACACATCTATAAACAATATGCTGTACTATAATAATATGAGAACGAAGGGCGGTCCTGGAGACTGGCCATTGAAAAACCAAGATAAATTGTCCCTTGAAGAGAATTTCTCCCTACCGAATAATATATTTCAACTTATCTAAATTTGATCCATTTATGTCCTAAGGAAGTTTATTGGTGTTTTCTTAGCTTATTAGTGAGATTTATGAAGAGGAATAAAGCAACTAAGAGATTCTTGTGTTGAAAGCATATCCATATTATGCCTTCTTTAAAAAAACAAGTAGTTGTATTAATATATATATAAGATAAATTTTAAAATTTTAAATTTTAAAATTAATCTTTTTATCATTGTTATTTCTTCTTGGACATGACAATGTTTCATAAAAGAGATAGATTGACATTAGTAAAGTGGCATTTTGTATACAAAAAGATGACTAAACTCGGTTATTATGTTTGAAACCTTCAAATAGACTGATATCACACTAAAAACGTTTGATTTAAATCCAAAATATCCAGTTTGTTTTGCAAATATATGCTTTTTTAATTTTATGTTTTACATAAATTGTTGTTATATTTGTGAATTTGAAATAAGTTATTAATTTAGCAAGGTAATTCTAGCACTTAATGTGTATGGAGAGTGAAAAATCTAATTACTGATTTTTTATGGCCTAAATTCTCAAATACTAAGGGCGTAATGAAAAATTTAACAAGCTCTGTCACAAAAAGTTATTATTGTTGTGATTATTCTGTCTTGTTTTCTTTCTACAAAAGAAGATCGCTAAAAACGATAAGATTATCCAATGAATGTGAGGCGATTTCAGAAGGTGGCTCAAAGGGTGAGAGGGTGGGCCCAAAGAAAATGGCAAAAACAATATGACCAAATAAAAATAAAAACAAGAAAAATAAATATGTCAATAAGTGATTCTAGAGTACCAAAATAGAAAGAATTATAACTGCATTTTCATAACAAAAATTCTGGCTACTATTATTAAGTTATATGTAAATTTATTGATATCATAAATTAATTTAAATAAAGAAAAATTAAGGCTGTAGGGTGGTTTTAGAATATTGAAATTTCAAAATGACGTACAGGTAATATCTCATTTTATAATAAAACAATTTTTTTTTATATAAATAAATAAACTGGATTATTTACCTTAAGATCTTTTAAAAAAGACAAGTCAGAAAGCTGGGTGATACTATTCTCTGATAAATTTAAATATTCTAAATTGACATTTGCATTCAGATGGTCAATACTCTATAAAAAAAGTCAAATTAGAAATTAAGTCAAATTTAATTAGAATAATAGGCCTACATACCTTAATATTATTGTGTGCAAGAGACAATCGTTTTAAATTAACTAAATCCTTTAAACCTTCGATAGTTAACACATTATTATGGTCAAGTGTGAGTGATAATAAATTATGAAGTTTAGAGATACCATACAATCTCAAAATTAAATTATTTGACGCTGAAAGCTTATAATAAAATTTTTTTATAAAAATATGTAATTAATTAGAAAAATAAAAATAGTTAATACCGAAATCAAATTTGGATAACAATCTATGTTATCCCATCTTTGGAGCTCATTGTCATCTAGAATAAGTGTTTTTATATGAAATGCATCTCCAGTTTGTGGCCGATTCAATTTTTTTAGGTTTTGTCTTGAAAAATCAGCAGTTTCTTCTGTATCTAAATGGAATAATAAGAACAATCACAATTAATTATTATAATATTATAAAATTTTTAATATTTGGTTTATTGAAAAATTATTAAATATATATTTATTTCATTCAAAAAATAAATATATTTTTTATTTAATAAAATTATTAATAAAAGCTTACTTGTAGCAGCCATGATGT
>JAAAKE020094600.1:0-19850 GCA_010014785.2 Anisolabis maritima | reverse complement strand
CCCTAATGTGCAAGGAAACCCTCGAGGCACTGGAAATTGCAGGTAATTCTCATTTTATTCTTCTCAATCTACTTGATTTTGCTTATATTATAATATTTTTAAATTGAAATATTTTTCAGAGTTTGCCATCCTCGATGTTTAAAATGCACTGGATATGGTTTTCATGAGAGTCATTGTCAAGAATGCCGCGATTTTAAAAGAGGAGAACAATGTGAAGATGAATGCCCTCGTGATTTTTATGTAGTTCCTGGCACGAAGGTATATAAATTATAAATTTGTACTAGTTAATTATAACTTTTTTCAACATAAAGAGACACTTAATATTTTATAATATAAATAAATAAATAAGGTCATGATATTTATCACTGGTGGCTGGTGACTTTGTATAATTATTTACTTTTTTTTTATAAATTTTTGTTTTAATTTAAAATTAAATTACCATATTATTATTATTATTATTATTATTATTTGAAATTATTATTAATAAGTTGATAATTTATTTTCAGGATTGCCTGCCTTGTGCAAAAGAATGTCGATCTTGTTATGGCCCATCCGAATCTGAATGCACTGCCTGTCGCAATTATAAAGTGTTCCTAAATGGTGGTTTTGGAGATAACACTACAGCATTCAATTGTACACCTACGTGTCCTCCTGAAGCACCACATAAAATTTTTCCTCAAGATAATGGCGATCCATATTGTTCAGAAAAGCCGCTTGAACATGAACTCCCTGGTGGTGCCGTAAACAATTATGTCTTGATGGGAACTATCAGTGGAATTTTATCGTTTTTTTTCGTGGTGATAGTAATAACTGTTCTATGTCTGTATTGTCAAAAAAATAAAGTGAAACAAGAAGCAGCTAAAATGGCAGTCCTCGCATTTACTGGTTTAGAAGATAACGAACCTCTACGACCTACCAATGTGAAACCAAATTTGGCCAAATTAAGAATTGTTAAAGAAGCTGAAATGAGGAAGGGAGGTGTCCTTGGATCTGGTGCTTTTGGAGTAGTGCATAGAGGAGTTTGGGTTCCAGAAGGTGAAAATGTCAAAATTCCTGTAGCAATCAAGGTAATTTTTAAATATTTATTGTCTAAGGCATTTGTAACTTCTAATTATCATACTCTCTAAATGAAAAATATTTTATAGGTTTTGAGGGAAGGAACTGGAGCTAATTCATCAAAGGAATTTTTGGAAGAAGCATACATAATGGCTTCAGTTGAACATCCTAATCTTTTGCAATTGTTGGCTGTTTGCATGACTTCTCAGATGATGCTTGTCACTCAATTAATGCCTCTTGGAAATCTTCTTGAATATGTAAAAAAATACAAAGATAAAATAGGAAGCAAACATTTACTTAATTGGTGTACTCAGATTGCACGAGGTGAGTTCGAATTTCATAATAAATTAAAGTAGGAATATAAAGAAACAATTTAAAAACGATAAAACTAATCCTAACAAATTATGCGATTGTACTCAGTATATCCACAAAAAAAAAATTAATATTAATTCTTATTTAACAGGAATGGCTTATTTGGAAGAGAGAAGGCTAGTACATCGAGATTTAGCTGCTCGAAATGTTTTAGTACAAACTCCAAATTGTGTAAAAATTACTGATTTTGGCTTGGCTAAATTACTTGATATTAATGAAGATGAATATAAGGGTGCTGGAGGAAAAATGCCAATAAAATGGTTGGCACTCGAGGTAAAAAAAAAAACATTCTAAATAATTATTTATTAAAATAGTATTTCAAATAATTTAAATAAATTTCCCTTTGACAGTGCATACAACATCGCATCTTTACACATAAATCCGATGTTTGGTCATTCGGTGTAACCGTATGGGAGCTTTTGACTTACGGAGCAAGACCTTACGAGCATGTACCAACAAGAGATGTATCTGAAATTCTTGAGAAAGGAGAGAGACTTCCCCAGCCACCTATTTGTACAATTGATGTATATATGTTAATGATTAAATGCTGGATGCTGGATGCCGAATCACGTCCAAATTTTAATGAGCTCTCCAGTGAATTTGCCAAAATGGCAAGCGATCCTGGAAGATATTTAGTCATACCAGGAGATCGGTTTATGCGTTTACCCGCCTATACCGCGCAGGTACAATATCCCGTAAGTTTTCTGGCTTCTAACTTATGCTTTTTACACTATTTGGATCAGTCATCTGGTCATTTCTCATTTTGATCAGATAATTGGTGATACTGTACCAGGTATGGTAGAGAATTATTCCTAAAAAATTAAATTATTTTTGTTTTTAAAAAAAATTTAAAATTTTGTGTTGAGACATTCACAAAAAAATTTTGAATTGTTTTTAAAAGTGAAAAAGTAATGGCATACGAGGGAGAAATTCATAATGAAATATCTAATAAATTCTTTTTTGGTTTTTAAAAATAATAGATTTTAAAATCAAAAAATAAATACAAATTTTCAAGTACTATTTAACAATTCAAATGCCTTTATTTTAGGAATTTTTTTATTTATATCTGGTCTTTAAAACAAAATAACATTTTAAGCATTGCACTATTTCATTTTATTTATTAATATTTCAAAGCACTTCACTTCTAAAATTAGGTTGGGTTTAACGTAGTAGAATTTAGTTTAATCGATAAATTCTTCCTGCCCACTATTATAAAATAATACAGATTAAAATTTTTAAGGTGATGGTTGAGATTTTAAAAAATTATCAAAAATTTTTTTAATTTCTATAGGCGTAACCAAGGAAGCTATTTTGTTGACTCATTTCAACCAGAATCTTGTATGCCCTCCCTAGCTACTATCTTAGTTACGCCTATGTAATTTTTAAATTATTAAAAAAATTATATTCAGGTTTGTATTTAAATCTGTCTCTGCTTCATATTTAACTTTTGTAATATAACCTACTTACAAGACAATAACTAATTTGAAGATAAAATGAGAAAAATTAAATTAAAATTAAATAATATAACATCAAATGATTGAATGTATAATTATTAAAATAATAAATATAAACTTCTTTTAACAAATTAGTTGAAAAAGTTTAATAAAAATTAAATTCGGCTGAATATCATTATCATTTATATCATAATAAATTTCTCCGTTTAATTAATTTTTTTTTTATTTTTATTATAATAAATCACCGTGAAAATTTAAATGAAAAAATTTATTATGAATAAACATGGACCATCAGAGATGTCGTTTGGAGAGTGAATAACCACTTAACCTCCCCCCTCAAAGAATCAAAGCAATCTTTTAAAATTAAGTTCTTTGAAAAAAAAGTGGAGGGAGGGGTTAAATTTTTGATGAATATCAAACTTGCCCATCTATTGATATTTTATATCAAAGTCTAATGAAGTAACTATAATATTTTGTCATATAGAAAAGCATATTAGTCAAATTATAAATAATTTGAAACAGTCGTGATTTGTGATAATGCAGATGAAAATGATCTAAATTCTAAATTCCAAGAACAATTGCCAACTGTTTGAAAGCGCAGGAGCATGGGCAGCCAGCAGTATAACTAGGAGGGACAGGGCGAAAGGGCGGATGCCCCTGGGCAGAGGCGTATACACGAGAGGGGTAAAGGGGGTAATTTTTTTCAATTTTGTCTTTTTTTGGCTGCCGAGGCCATTAATAAATAATCTCTGTATATAATTTCATTATTAAATATCGATTGTTTCCGAGATATTTATTAATATGATATTGTGTCTTGTGTATCCACAAATATATATATATATTAATATATATGGTCCCGAGAAACAAGGCTGTTGAACGCCCGCCGGAAGCCATCGATACTTATTATTCTCTATATATAATTGTATAATATAGAGTCATAATGACCTCGGCATCCGAAAAATGACGTTAAAATAAATAAATATATATTACACTTATTACCCCCACGATTTAAGGCTGGATACGCCAGTGTTCATGGGTGGAATATTCCCTAGGATGCAAATTTGTGATATATGAATTTTGTATTATTTTTTATACTATCTATAGAATACACTCACTATGTTTTTGTATTTGTAAATACAGCACTGAGAAATTAACCATTTTATTAAATATAAAATTTAATAATTAGATTATTTTCTTTACAATTTATTATAAATATAAAAAATTTATTCATTCTATAATAGAAAAAACTTTTCTTTTAGTTAGATAAATAAAAATCTGTATTCAATCTTATTTATAATTAATCTAATTAAAAAATTTTTGAGGCAGCAGCTTGCCCCGATCGTAAAAAACTAAGTAAAGCCCTGTCTAAAGCCTTATATTGATAGCCAAAAGAATTTACTCCACAAGTGTCTGATTGTTTGAAATCCTTGGAAAATGTTCTTGGAACAAACTTAGAATCAAGTTCTATGAGCTGAAATTGTTAAAGCTGGCAATAATCTCATTTGAATAAAGTTTGATAAGTTTTGATATTAATGATATCAAAAGTGTAATAATAACATCAAAAGCTAATCTAATAAATATATTTGATCTTTCAGGATGAAAAGGATCTAATTAGAAATTTAAGTTCTGCTTTGGATGGACCTGAGGCTTTAGTGGATGCAGATGAATACCTTCAGCCTAAATCTCGAGCTCCGATGTTTGGACCTGCTCCAAGTCCGTCGCCACCTCCACCTCCCAGTGTCTCTAATCATAATGGAACATTACAACCTTCAGCCCCTTGGCCGGACCATTTTCCTAATTGTGTGATAAATCCAACAATAGGAAGTGGGTCATCGAGTGGCGATCAGACACAAACGTCAGCGGGTTCTGTCAATGTACTCAACCCAAATATGCCTCCTCCATCGCGTTATTGCAGCGATCCCTTAAAGATGCTCTCCTCAAGAGGTAATTTTTTGAAAGATCATAATTTGATTTTTTTCCTAATTTTTTATGTTGTTAATTTGTAGTGAACCTAGATAATCAACTTCATTCTTTTTTCTTCACCATTTTAATTTGTTACTCAAAATTTTATTATTGCATGTCAGACTTTTTCCAAGTTTTCGTCTAAAAAACTATTATTCTCTATATAATTATTGTTCATAATAGTGTGACTGCCACTTCCCCCTTTCAGATTATTACCCTAAAAATTTTAATTAAATTATTTAACAAAGAATTTTAAGGGGAGAGGCAATTTTGCAACGATGTTATGCTGCTTAAAATTTTTATATAATAAATTATGTTGTGGGCTTTTTAATTGTACTCTAATTAATAGGAACATTTGGATTTATTTTTTCTACTCATTTGAAAAAAAAACTAAGACAAGATTGAATAATTATTTATACTTCTCATGGTTGGTTGTTTCATTTATAATTAGTTAGATAACTATTGATGAAACAACCGTTTAAACAAAATTAGATAACTAAAATTGTATTTTTTCTCAAAAATAAGATTAGTTAGATGTGCTTTTAAAACAAAAAAAAAAAAGCAACTAATCTTTTTAAATTTTATTTAAGATTGTTTAGGTGGAGAAGGTGAAGAATCCGTGGATAGTCCAGCACAATCGAATAGAGCACAAGTAGGGACATTAAAACTGGAGTTGCCATTGGACGAGGATGATTATCTTATGCCTTCTCCACAGCTACCAGGATTAACTGCTGCTGCGGCAGCCACAGCTTATATGGATTTAATAGGTAATCAAATTTTAAATTTATTATAATTTTTTTTTGTCATTAATATATAAAGTTATAATTATTCAATCTTCTCTTTGTTCTTCAATATATTTTAAGAAGCTTAGAAGGAAATTCACTATTAATTTTATTATAAGAATTCACTGAAAATTATATAATTAATAAAAATATATTAGTAGAATTGATGAAAATTTACGTTTTTTCGATAAAAAAATTCTTGATAACCCTGTAATATTAATATGATGATAAAATATGACTTAACTAGTATAGGCGCCTGATTTTTCTGTTCTTTCTGACAGAGAAAATAATATTTTATCAAATTCCTCTTGTAGTAACTGTTGTAGATCATTATTAACTCTCAGGAGTTCTGGTCAATAGACTGAAAGGTCGTTAATTGAGTAGGTTGTGCCAGAATATCCTCTCACTTATTCTCCCTTCTGTTTATTTATTTTAACTACCAAACTAATCCTAATTCCCGAGTCTCTACAAAAGAAGGATATCCTAAATGAGAAGAAATCGACTATAGTCTGTTCATTTAGATGAATATATAATTTGGGTATAAAATTTTCTTAACGCCCCTCTCCTTGTAGAAGCTTATTGTTCTGGTAAATCTAAATTCACATTTGAATATTTGGGGGGAAAAATTGAATTTAATGATAATATTTGTAAGAGGAGTAAACTAAGATGCTGTTTTTTCTATTTAAACATTCTTTTAATAATAAATTAATGGTTAAGTGTATCAATGTTTCCTAATCTGTGGTCCGCGGACCCCCTCAAGGGCATGCATACTCGGGTGTCTATTTTCAGAGTATATATTGAAAACTAATATCTTTTTCAAATGAGAGTTTCCAAAACTTAAAATAAATACATAGCGATTTTGGATTTTATGGCACCTTTGGTGAATTAACATTAGATACTGAGCGTTAGCGACAACCTCAAGGTTGGGAAACAATGCTAAAAAGGTTACAATTGATTGATTGATATTAATTAATTGATTAATTTTTTAAGCAAATGTATTGACTAAAAAATTTCTTTTGCAGGTGATTCAAAGGAAGCGCCCAGTGGATTTTCATATCCAGATTTTCTTCCTAAAAATACTTGTGTAGATAATCCAGAATATCATATCATGAACTCCGAGTCAAATGGAGGTGTGTCTATATTAGCTAATGGTTTGCCCGTAGTCGATCCATTCCCAGTTCAAGATTGTTCAATAGGTTTACAAATGTTACCTAAAGTTCCCAATGGTGTGAGTGAAACAAATAATGGTTGCATTCCCCTTGCGACCGCTTCTACTCCAAATGGCATTCCTACAAACTCTGGTACATCATCGAATGCAATAGATCCTTCAGGTGCCCAAACGAAACCTTACGTGACACAACAGAGGAGTTCTGAAGAGGAAAGTGATCACGAATATTACAACGACTTAGATCGACTTCAAATTGAAGAACTTCAACCTTTGAAACCTATTCGACGCAACGAGACAACAGTATGACATACTAGTTTTGTGATTTATTCAGACACTAAAATAGTGACATAGGATCACTAACGAATAATAAACTTGAGGTGCCTTTGTGAACGTGAATCAAGAGTTAGGAGTGCTTAGCCTAACTCGTAGAGCACTTTAGCCTGTGATAAATTTTATATTTGTTAAAACATATAGAAGACATTCTTTATCTTTTTATTCTCATTGTATAGATTTATTGTTGAAATCTTAAGAATATTTCTTTTAATAATATGCCTATGGTTGGATCGAGGTGTACATTCCAAAAATTATTTATTTTACTTAATTCCACGAAGTCCGATGAATTAAGAGAGTTCAAGAACTCAACGTTAAATATCAATCAATATTAATTGATTCACACCTTTGTAGATATTTTAACCGTGCCATCTGTAAAAATTGCACAATTCATATAAAATCTATACAACAAAAATTTTAAAACATTTTATTATTTATTTATTATATAAAATTTATAAATATTTATAAACTTAAGGTCAATATTGAAATTTTTATTATTGTAAAAAATTTTTAAATCGTAAGTTAAAAATTTTATTAATGATTTCTGCTTTTTTCAAAAATTCTAAGATCTCATTATTATTTATAAAGGCAATAATAAAACAGAATTATTATTTGAATATTAAACTTAAAAATTGTTGATATACTTTTTGAACCAGTTTTATTAAATTTTAATTCTATTCTATTCAATTCTATCAAATATAGAAATTAAATTTGAAAAAACTTTAAAAAATAGTTATTTTCAAAAAATATGTTGTAAAACATTTAATTTACTCGTATGTACAAAATATATATCAATAAAAATCAGAATTTATCTGATATTTTGAATAATGAATTTTTAATAACTTATAACCCCATGTACTTCATCATCATCAGAATGCTATCGTAATTTGCTTTGCTTTTCTAGGATTTATTTTAGGTGCAATGGAGGAGGATACCCTCTCAATTCACTCTTAGCAAAGAGGCTTCCCAGTGCTGAGAAAGGACCTATGACATCCTCCCTAGCAAATATTATGTTTGGTGAAAGGGATCAGTTGGGAATAGAAACAGGGTAAGTTAGCTAGGAAGTCATTAATATACAAGAGTCAGAGAAATGAAATAAAATCTTCACGGAGGGCCGATTGATGGTTAACTTAAAGGTCGGCAGAGTGCCTGTGAACATTCAAAACACTTCGTATATGAACGCGGAACCTGGAAAGTAGTGCTATATGAACAAATTAAATGAATTGTGACATATTACTAAGTACTTTTTACAGAAAAATTTAGAATAGGGGGCTTAAATTTATACACATTATTAATGATTTGATCAAATATAAAATTTATTAATGAGATTAAATGGAAAAAGAGATCTTAATTATGTACATATTTCTAAGTATCTTATTAAGAAGGCATAAAATTCGGATCTAAATAATTATATGAAGTTTCTCGATTATCACTAAAAGAAGGTGGAAGATAATCTTTGTCCCAAATAATAGATTTCTCGTATGCGATTTCTTCGTTTCGTATTGCTCTTAGATAATGTTTCATTGGATGAGGATTTTCAGATTCTAATTGAGCAATAACACAATTATTGCAAAAATCTACAGATTTT
This sequence comes from Anisolabis maritima, assembly GCA_010014785.2. Classification (NCBI taxonomy): domain Eukaryota; kingdom Metazoa; phylum Arthropoda; class Insecta; order Dermaptera; family Anisolabididae; genus Anisolabis; species Anisolabis maritima. The sequence continues at coordinate 11,138 of JAAAKE020094600.1, read as the reverse complement.
GTCAAACATTCCATACAATGCCATCGAGTTCCAAATATTGGATCTTCTTTACAAAAATCACACTGAAAAAAATAAAATTATAATATGCGTATATCTTGATAATAATCAAATAGATAATGAGAGCAGCAAACAAAGTAAATAGGTACCTGAATGACGGGTACATTAGAAGTTAATTCATTTTTTAAAGATATAAATCATAACTAAATTATAAAATATTTTCTTTAGAAATTAATTGAAGAAAAGTCTAATCTTTTTTTTTAAGTCTGTTTCGGCATCAGAGGTCATTTAGACTCCGTCCATATTTATTTAAATTATTTGGTATCCAATATAATTTAATTTAATTTTTTTTCGCTTTGGACGGAAAGCGAACCTCTGACCTTTGGTACGTGAGGCTATACCTCTACCTCCGCGCCAAGGGACAGGGCTAAGTCTAATCTTAAAGTATCACACCAATAGATTGGTGATATAGAGTCTTGACTAAAAGAACTACATTAGTACATTCACCTCAAGGCTTCTCTGTCCAAATTTTATTTCACATCTTCATGCTATGGTGAATATTACATTATAAAAACAATTCTTGTCTGAATCTCTGCTTGAATCTATATTTGATAATTAATTGGTAGACAAGTATTGTTTTTATAAAACAATATTCTCAATACCTTGAAGATAGATAAAATTTGGTCCAAAACATCTCGAGATGAATGCAATTTTGTTTCTCTATAGAAAATCCTGGTTGAGACTCCTAATCACCATCCAATCAATATATAGCAATTTATGATTTAATCAAATATAATATTAAATTTTACCTTATAGCCAATATGCTTAAAGTTATTTATAAGTTCCTTATCCTTTTTGACTCTTCGAAGTAAATCCAATTGTAAGATAGTGAGATTTTCCTCTTTTTTATCAGAAGAATCCTAAAATCATTTAAAAAATAAATAATAAAAGATGGAATATATATAGGCTTACCAAAAGATTTTCTGACATAAAATCATGTTTGATATAAATTTTTATAAAATCTTCGACTGATGTATGGATGGACAAAATATTTTTGAGCCGATACATCTGGACAAACATTAAGCCTCTTTTAACTTATTAATGGCTGCTTCTAAATACATTTACGATGTTTGTAAATTGGTGAACAATGTTCTCTTTAACTTATTTCTATGAGATATATGTCAAAGAGAACTATAATGGTTCTTTCGTGATCTTAAGATATTTATCTTAAACTCGTAAATTGAAAAAATGAGATACTCATGGGAGTCGAATCTCCCGTGGTATACGCCTAGTTTAAACCTATAAACTAAACACCTCTTACGAGTTTAAAATGTGAAGTAAACTTATATATACGATGAGTAGAGACGAAATTTGGTTAAATTAAAACCTCTAAACCATCACTTTGTTAATCAGTTGGAATTTATAGGTTTATCACCATATAAAGGATGATTTTCAATGGAATGGGAACAATTTTCCACAAATTTTAGAAAATATCAATTTCGCGATCTTAGGATATTATTATATATAAGTTCTAATTGGGCAAATAGGGTTTTGGTGATATATATATATAATTATATGAGTGTCTGATAGAAGAGTCAAATACTTTATAATAGAACCAATAAATTTAAATATTAAAAGTTATTAACTACCTCATTCTCATCAGAAGAACTTTCTTCTTTAAATTTTTCTAAACTTTTATCATCACAATCAGTCATAGCAACTGGAATATCTCTTGAAGGAAAAAATGTTGTGGGTTTAAAAAGAAAATGATTATATTTTTGATGTTTATGAGCATAATTCTGAAAAAAAAAATATAAAAATAAGCTTATTATTATTATATTAAAAAAATATAAAAATAAGCTTATTATTTCAACAAATTAATAAGAAAAATAATTATACTCTTTTTTTATTATAAAAGTCGACGCAACGTCTTTTAGGAGCACGACCAGGAACTGCTAAACCAGCTTTATGCAATTTCTGAAAATATTTTTGTACTCTGCTTCCGACTTGTTTAGCAGTTCTATTGCCTAAAGCAGCAGCAATTTTTTTCCAACGATTTGTTTCAACTTCTTCGGGTGGATATTCAATTAAAAGTTCTTCAAGTCTGCGTTGTTCATCTGTAGTCCAAAGCTAAAATAAATTATAATTTTATTAATTACTTTTAATATTAAGGAAGATGAATCATCCTCTTTCAGTAGTGGCGAAGCTTTTATGAATACATGCTAATTTATTTTTTAGGAGTTTATGAAATCTATTTTTGTTCTCCACTTTAGTGGACAATTTTCATTTCTATAATTCATCATGAACACCATTTAATTTCTAAAATAAATACTTATATCATTTTATATAAAATTTGTAAAAAAAAAAGTGTGAGATACAAATGGCCATGTGGTCCATTACCCATAAAACGCTAATAAATTTCTCTAAATTTCATTTTTAGGCCAAAATCTTTCGAATCATCCAGGGGCTTTGGAGATGTATTTTAACTTTTTTTAAGGGAGAGATTTATGTTTTGAGGCAAAGGGAGATCGTCATACATACTCTGGTGTCACGGCATATTTTGAAGGTATAATAGATTTTGCAAAAAATTAAAAACATGAAAAATTAAATTTTGAAATTGTCATTCATTTACGTTTTGTTTAATTTAAATTTCTTATTAATCATGTCTCTCCTTTCTGTATATGAATTTATTAGCGGATCCAACTCATAAGAATCATCAATAGATATACTCACAAAAATTTATATAAAACCAATAAATGAATTATATATTAGACATTTGCTTGCTACTAGAAAACAAGAGAATGGTGAGACATTTGATTACTATTTACAAAGTCTAAAAACTGAGTAAAACGTAATTTTCAGAGTGTTACTGTCGAACAAAATAAGGTTGAATATAACAGGGACTCTTATTAGTGGACTATTAACTTCACATATAAGGTAATGGCTTTTAGAAATATGCTTTCACTAGCACATGTCTGTGACCAGGCTTGCGCATTAGAATCTGCTCAAAATCAATCTAATCTAATTCATATATTAATAATAATTATTTATCACATGGAATTCCTCTTGTAAATTCAAGTCAAACAATTTCTGATGAATCTAATACATCTCAAATAAACGCCGCTATTAAGTAGTTTTATGTTATTTTTGATATAATCAACATTCACGTTTTCAATGCCCGGCGAACTGTGTATAATCTGTAAAAAAAGGTACATTCGTCTAATTCAAATGAAATATCATGTCTCCAATACCCCAGTTTAGCATCTATATCAGCTGCATTTTATCCTAGCCTAGATAAAGCAATAGTTTGATTTAAATTTAATGGAGTTGAAACTGTTGCGTTTATTGATACATTATACAGTAGCTCAGAGTTTTATCAGACTACATCTTGTACAAAATCGAGAAATGAAACTTTTTCCTTGTGAAGGTAATGTTGCTATATCAACTTCACTACTATCTCAGATTGAAGGATATTGTTTAAAAATCTGAAACCTGCTTTTTTGTTGCGCACATTAAATAAATGCGAGAAACCTGATTCTTCAATAGAAAAAGAAACTTTAATCCATTGTAGATGCACTGCGAAAATGAAGAAAAATGCCTATCGGTCGATATTTTAAATTAGTAACATATCAAAGATTAATATCACTTATGATTGACAATACAAATAAAGGTAAAATAAAGAATGATAAAATTATGCCCCTTTTTAATATGATATTGTTTATCGTCCAGGCAAAGAAATCATTTTGCAGATTTATTATCTAGGAATTGCTCAAGCTTGTGTGGGAAAAATAGATTTGTACGGGCTGCATAATTCTATCTGTCAACCGGGTATAACAAGAATGAATTAATTAATGTAATCTAAAAATTTACCATTTTGTCTAGATGAAAAATGACAGCTTCCTGTAGAATTTGTGTAGATATTAAACCAAAATTCTTTAATCCTAAAGAAACATTAATTAAAGCTACATCCCTTTTTGAAAGATTAAGAATAGATTTTAAAGGCCCTTTTCCCTATATGATAACTATAATTGACGAATACTCTAAATTCCCATTTGTATTTCTTTGTTTTTTTGGCACCCCAAATTATATCCACTCAGATTGCGGTCAAACATTTGTCTCAAGACTTCAAGTCATTTTTAAACAGTAGGTATTGTCACCAGCAGGACTACTCCTTATAACCTTCAGGGAAAAGGCCAAGTAGAAATGTATAATGCAATAATTTGGAAAATTCTATTTGGGTTGAAATTACAAAACCTAAAGGTAAATCAATGGGAGAAAGTTCTTCCAAATGCTTTATTTTCTAATAGGTCGCTCTTATGTACACCAATCAATTACTCCAGAAGAAAAGACGAATTTTTTTCAAGATGAAGAACATAACTCTGATAAATCCTCCCCATTAAAAAATACAATAGTACTATATTCCGACACCATCCTCAAAAGAAACCAATAGAGATGAATCTCTATACTCCAGTGTAAATGCCTTTAGATAAGAACAAGAAAATTAATTAATGAAAAATTCAATCAACAAAAACCTCCTTTTTATCTCGAAGATTACGTTCGAGAATGATGCGGGGGTGAATGTGGCAATAATAAATTGTATTATCATTAAATAATGCTTAATTATTGTTAAAAATTAATTAATTGTTTAAGTTTTATAAAAATAAACCCATTGTTGTTAACTATTCGTACTTGCCCTCTAGTATTGTTCCAATTTCAAATTATCATTTTAAAGTCAAAGTATTATCAAAAGTTCCTCGAATATTATAAAATCTATGCAAAATAGAAACAATTTAAAATGCTTTAAATGAAATATTGGTTTAGTTACAATTACTAAATGAATTTTATTTACTTGATTAAATGTTTCTGGTTTATTATCATCAAATTTTCTTCCTCGAATAAGTAATTTAGATGTACTAATTTCATTATCTTTATTGATTACAGTTTTCATTTGTTCAGGAATAGACATTCCATATTTACTCCAATTAATTTCAGGTACCTGAAAAAAATTTTAAATACACATAAAAATATATAATATAAAATAATTTGTATATATGTGTTATGTATATACTTCAGGAACATTCTGAGGAGGAGGGACTTGAAATTCTTCTCCTTTTTGTAATTTTTTAACAAATGAAATAGGATCTTCAGAAATCATTTCATGAATTTCCATAAGATAATCTATATCCTAAAATTAAAATTGTTTTAATAAAGTTATTATATATAATATTAATGGATATATATAAATATACTTTTATTCCTTGAATTTTCTGGGCTTCTAATATAGCCAGTGTTTTTAACATATTTAAATAATCGTCATTTCCTTTTAAGGCTAAATGATCGGTTTCAAAGAAAAATTCTGGAAATTCTTCATTCGGTTCATTATTATCACTTTCTAAAGAAATATCCATTATAATTTTATTTTCAATAATTAATATATTACTTATTTTCTTGAATATTCAATTTAAAAATATTGACTAGAATGACAGTGTGACATGTTGATAGAATTGTCAGATTGGTCATAGATGTTATTCATATATTTAAGGTTTTTGCTTAATGATGAAGAGAAAATATTTTTTTATATAAATTTGACATTGCCGCTCTCTGTTGGTAAAAAGTCGAAACCGAGAATTATCACATATATTCAAATATTCTATAACTTATATTTTCAAATAAATAAAAAATAATTTTAATTTTCCCCCAGTACTTTTAAATTTTGCATTTATTCCTTTTTGTTTTACAAAATATTAATCTAGTATAAAGTTAAAATATTCTAATTCATTTTTTTTTGTTTAATTATATTTGATGTTAAGTTAGAAACAAATAATTTTGAATAGAAATTTAAAAAAATTTAAATAATCTAATATATAAAAGAAAAATTTAAAAATTATAATTAACTTGAATGTATAATAATTAACTTGAATGTAATTTTTAAAAGATCATTAATGTTAAAAAGTGCTATCGTTCTGACTAATTAAAAATAACAATTTTTTTTTGTTGGTTAGACTGAATTTTTTAAAAGCGTTTATTTATTTTGATTATTAGCGGTAAAGACCGTTTGTCATTTTACATATGAATTTTTTGTTTACATTTATCATAACCGCAAGTACTATTTATAAAAAAAATAAAATTTCAACCATATACAAATCCAATTACATCTTTACCCGCAATGGTAATATTTATATACATATTTAATTAAAATAGATATAAAAAATTATTTTAATTTGTTGTTTTTCAGAATACCACAAATTGTTCTTCGAGTTTTAGTTTAGAATCGAATAATGAATTTTTTAACGAAAAGCTTCAAAAACATTATAATGATTATTTAAGTTTATTACAAAAATTATCTGAATTTCAAAAAGAAAGGACATACGATATAGACATGACAAACGAGCAGCAAATCAAGGAAGCCCAAAAACAACTTGTAGCAAATATTTCAAATTATATTGAGAATTATATTCCTCGAGGTATAATCATAATAAATTTTATTTAATAATCAAATGAAATTCAATTTAAATTGCCTTAAAAATAATTTATACTTCTACCCACCGTGAATTAAATCAATTAAAAATTATTCAAGTCTCATCTCATTTTTGAAATAGCTATCTTAACAGCATAAAAAATTGCACTGATATTAGTCCGCACTTTGGCTATTCTACAGAAACTTATTTGCTACAATATTAATGTGTAATATTAGTTTGCAACATTTATGTAACTTTGCTATAAATTTAATTTGTATAATGTATAATATTACATTAATCTTCTATTGCAGATACTATTTCTGCGGTAGTGTGACAATGTTGCAAATTTAAATAATACAGAAATATTTCTACATAGCTGAAAGATTATTGCGCAGCCAAGAAGCAGTTTCTGCAATTTTCCGTGTTGTGGCGGTCTAAGATTAGAGTAATTAAAGTTCCACAAAATTTAATTTAGTTCTCAAACACAGAGAGTCGTCTAGGTCTGATTACCTTGGCTTTGTGATTTTTGCGCAGAATTTATAACAATAAACTTTGTTTTTATTTGATGAAAGTATAAAGATGTAAATTTTTTATATCCTAGCTAATAAAACTGATTATAAATCAAAACAAATAGTCAAGAAAATGCTAAAAAATTCAAAAGAGATTGATCAAATCTTGTTAAAAAGATATTCTGTGATGAATCTAGAACAATCAGTAGTGGGGTTTTTCCAAAAGTAAAAATGCACAGAGGATTACAGCATTATTTGTTTTTTCTAGACTTGTTAAATATGATTCCATTATATCATCTCGACAGATTCAAAGCTGATCGATAATCCACCATGTTTCCTTCGAAAGTGCAAAAAAAAAAACTACTTGACATAATAACACCTACTTGTACACTATGATCAAACTAAGGAATTTTTAGATGCATAAAGTCTCGACTTTAATACATTTAATTCAACTAACTTTAAATATTTAACTATTTATATCTCATATTTTTAATTTTTCTAGAATCCAAACATCTTTCACAATTTCAAATTTTGAATAATATTTGGAAAAAACAAAAAGATTTCTTAATGAGTACACAAATGCTTGAAGAACAAATTAAAAGACAAGACGAACTTATTAAAGAGTAAGTAAAAATTTGATTGATATCATTATTAATAGTAACTAGTTATAAAAACGGTACACTAGTGTCTGGCTAGAGCTTCCCAGAATAGAAAACTGAATACAAAAAAGATTTCAAATGGCATACGAATTGAAACTAAATTGAAATATCAGACTATTATTTAAATATTAAGACATCAACTTATGACAAAACGGGAAGGGATACTTCATTCAAACAAAACAAATCAAATTTTATCCTAACTTGAAAGAAATAATTTGTATATCTATATAATAAAATTATTTGATTATAAGAGATATAGCTGGGCAGATTAATTGTGCAAGGGTTCGGAGAATCGTTTCATTGTGTACATGTCCCTCATCTCTCCAAGAATCTTATATATATATAACGGACGCAGGTCAACTAAAATTATCACATTGTGGCACTGAGGATGGCCCACTTAATACTGGCCGAAATATTTGCTGAATAAAGTGGTGTATATATGGTGATCACAGAAAAGCGCCTGGTTTTCTTTTCTCCGAACCCTTATAAAATTATTTTTGTAACTATTTTTTTATGAAAATTTTTATATCTTTACTATTTTCTAGATATAAAAGTAATGTTGGATAATAGACAAAAAAAGACTTGTTTTGGTTCCGAGAATGAGCTTGTAAATATTTTGTTCTAAATTTATTTTTCTCGGAATCAAATGGATGTTAATCCTTCATAGTATTAAGGGCATTAGTTATATAATGTGATATATTGTATATTTTCCTTACTACTACTCCCTCGGACTATTTTTTTGTGAAGAAGGCTAGTTTTATAATTCTATATATTCTAATGGAGGCCCTCTACAGGAAATATTCGCCATAGCCGAACTATTGTAAGACGAAGTTTTTTTTCTAAAAATTCTTTAATTATTTTTTAGACTAGAAGAAGAATTGCTTGTATTAAAAAAGCTAGATGATGAGACATCTGACGAAGAAGAAGACACCGAACCCAATTATCTAAAAGATGAATTTAAAAAACATAAATACTCTATGGTAAATACATGAATATAGTAGCTATAATCTAGTTACTTGAAAATTTTTTTTTAAGTCTTTTCTTGCATTTGAGGTCATTTAGACTGTGTCCTTATTTATTTATATATTTATAATCCAATATAATAGAAATTAATTTTTGACGCTTAGGCCCGAGACTTCTACCTCTGCATCAAGGGATAGGGCCCTTGCAAACTTTCCACTCGGATTTTTAATTGTATTGCTAGATTTCAATAGATCCCTACTAGAGAAGGCAATTATAAGGATGTTTCCGGGCATATTAGTGGTATTGGAGGATTAGTTGGGGGGTGGGAAGGGAGAGAGGCGATCTGCTCTTGGACCCTGAGCCAGCTAAAATGGAGGTCAAATAAAAATTCAAAATATGATAAATTGGCCCCGGAGAGTAAAACTAAATGGAAGTTGTTTAAATTTAAAATAATAATGTAAATAATAATAAAAAGAAAATAATTAAAATATTTAAAAAGATAATTGCACTTAGAATCTCAAAAATGGTGAGCGCATTTTCCCCAAGCTAAAACTGTCATTTTTTCAGTTCTTGTCTTTTCTCATTCTTCTTTTCCTCTTATCAACTGTATATCCTCTTATCAGCTGTATATTGAATGAGTTTGCTTCACTTTTCGGTCACATTTATGATTTCCCTTATCGAACTAGATTATGTATCATAAAAAGATTTAAAAATAGGATAACTATAAATTAAAAACATTTATTTTGCTAAAAATAATTTTGATTTTTAAATTTTCTAGGATTATCTTTTAAAGTATTTCAATGAAGATATTAAAACATTTTTTTCTGTAAGGAATCTCATTTATTTTTCATTTTTCATTTTAAAATAAATAATGTGTCATTATATCTTTTCTTTTTTTTTTTTTTTTAAGGAACTAATAGGAGCTTCTGAAAATGCGAACACTGATGGTTACTTTCAAATTGCAGAAGATATGGATAATACTTTATTGAATACACTCTTTAAAGTTGAAATTATTCAACGTCATCCAAGTGATAAATCAAAAATTAAATTTATTAATAGTGAATAAATTATTTATATTCTAATTTTTAAGGGACCAATGGAGCAAAATATTTATGTTACTTTAAGCCAAATAAATTTGATCTATTTTTGACAATTATTATACATTTTAAAAGAAGTGCTGGGTGACGGATATTAAGGCCTAACTTGACCTTTTTTTAAAATTGCAATACAAGATTAATAACAAGGAACAAGGACATACCCAGTTGACAGCCCCCTCGTTCTCCTCTCCCTGAAATGACCAAATGTTCCTGGATTTCATGAGTCCACTATAACATATTCGTTAAGGCCGGTCCTCACAATTCAGTCCCAAAGGTTAAATAATACTTCACTGTATTGAATAGTTAATTGAATAAGTGTAATATTTAATAAATAGGTAAACGTGAACAGCCTTTTTTCTTTTCTTTTTTTTTTTTTGTGAAAAAGTGATTTATTCGCCTATTCAACAATGTTTCGATGCTAAATTGTGTCATCAGATCTAGCTGGTAATTATAAAAATTTACATTCTTGCGAGATTCTTGACTGTTTTTGTGTTTAAAAAATTTTGAATGTCGAAATAGGAGAATAAATCACTTTCTAATAAAAAAAGGTTGCGTAAGTTATTCCAACACTTAAATAATATTTTATGATCTTCCTTCCAAAAAATTAATAATCAACTTGTCAAACTTATTTGTCTTAAAGATGATAAAATAAAATAAAAAATAATAGAAATTTAAAAAAAATAGTGATGTTTAAATTAATTTTTAATAAAATATAAAATAAAAAAGTTATAACTTTATAGTATTTATGAATAAAGTAACCGAGAGTTAATATTTAATATCATATTGTTTGCAGATTTGATATCAATATGTATGATTTAAATAAAAAAATTTTTATAAAATAATTTTTCTTTATTTTTAATTGAGATGCCTATATATATATATATTAAGAATATTTATTCTTTTATTCTTAACTAATTAAAAAATTTAAATACTAAAAAAAATAAATAAATCTTTGAAAACAATTCTTAAAAAAGAATAAAAATCTCAAATACTTTTAAATAAAAGTATTGCTTTGGTATAAAAGTATTATTATTAAATTAAATAAAAAATATGTATGTATTAGTCTAAATCTTTTTCTGGCGGAACAACTTCCAAGAGTAATTGTAAAAATTGAGTAAATTTACCTAAAAATAAAGTAAAGAATGAATATCATAAATATTATTTTTTATTAGGAATGTTTACTTACCCATAAATTTTGGTCTGTATTTATAAAATACAAAAGGAGTATAAAAACAAATCCCTAAGGCAATAAACGCTAATGCAAAGAAATATCTTGGTGAAGGATCCGTGATTACAGGTACTGCTGAGAGGAATATAGCAACTAATATAATAAATATTGGAATTATTATGGGCACCTAAAATAAAAAGATAAATGAAAATAAAGAAAATATTTTTATATTGACTAATGGAACATGAAATAAGAGATATTTGTATTACGTATTAATAGTTAACCAC
>JAAAKE020094589.1:0-19856 GCA_010014785.2 Anisolabis maritima | reverse complement strand
CATGTTTATTTGCACAAGGAAAATTTGTTTCATGTATCTAAGTTTAGGTTAAATAGGATTTTCATTTTTTTTTTTTTTTTTTTTTGTGTGTAGGGGGTCAAGTAAAATTTTTATTCTTGTATGATAATTATTTATTTTTTCTTATTATGAATTCAATTTAAACTTATTATTTTTGGAATTTTTTTCATAATTTTATTAAAAATTTGAATTGATTTTTTTCTTCTTTGGGGAGGCCCGGTCCCTGCACCTCCCTTGATTGAAGATCAAATTATTTGTAGACCTTTTTTAGAACAAAATTTATAGTAAACTCATGAATATTTATTATGTCGGTAAAATATGGATTTTTTTATTATTCTCAGGTTAACAAAAAGTGACCCACAATTTATCATTGTTACTGCTTGCTCATTCACAGCTCATGTTTTAATGCATAATAGCTTAAAGGAGTAAGAAAACAGAGAGCTTGTCAAAAGGTCAAGCGCGAATGAAAAAAGGTTGAAAAACATATTTATAATTATTATTTGTAAATAGCAGCAGAATTTTTTCCCTTTGCATTTATATTTCTGATTAGATGAGCGGATTAAGGCAACTCAATCATCTCCTTTTCTGGAGGAGACATACAAGGGTGGACTGAAAAGTTTCCGACCCATCACCTTCGTAAACAATTATTTTGCAGAGAAAGACGTCGAGTACTATATGGGAGGGTTAAAGAGATGGGAGACTTACAAGGAGAGTATGTAGAAAAACAAAAATAAATTTGAAGAAAAAATGTCTTGTATCTTTATTAGGTCAGAAACTTTTCAAATCCCCTCGTAAATTACATAGAATTATTAAATCTCCCTTAAGGAGAGATTAATTAAAAATTAAATCTTTCATTTTTCACTAGAGCCTTATGATATAAGTTCTTAAATTTGTCATTCATTTGCTTTTTGAACTGCTCGTGAATATGAATGAACTGGTGTCCTTGAAGAGTGCTTTGGTTAGCAAATTGTCCTTCACAAGTTTTACATTCATTCTTTTTCACATGTGACTTATAAGGAACAAGTTCTTTTTTACACTTTTGACAATGACAACCGGAATGGATTCGTAGACGATGCGATTGAAGTGAAGATTTCTGTGAAAAAAACCTATCGCATATTTCACACTTGAAAGGTTTCTCGCCAGTGTGAACTCTTTGATGAATTTTCAGATAATTTTGTGAAGCAAATTGTTTATTACATGTGTCACATTTAAATGGTTTTTCACCAACATGAATAGTTCGTAGATGAATTTTAAGACATGATTTTATAGAAAATTTTTTCTCACAAACAATACATGTATAAGGTTTGTAACCAGTGTGAACTCTTTGATGGACTCTAAGAGAATTGTTGGAATTAAATCGTTTTCCACACTCTTCACATTTAAACGGTTTTTTTGGTGAATGTATTTGTGAATGATAGAGGAGTGTAGAGGGATAAGGAAATTGTTTTTGGCATACATCACATTCGTAAATTTTCTTGATTTTCTTTTTCCGTTTATTTCTCTGTGTTGGTTTAGCTATAAAAGATCAATAATAATTTAACTGGGAGAAAAATTTAATAATAATTAAAAAAAGAATATTTACACTTTTCTTCACTGATATCTTGAATATTGATTTTATTTAAAGCATACACATTGTGGCTTATGCATTTTTTGGAGTGTTTCTCGAGAAAAAATAAATTTATGAAATTAGTTTTACACAACACACAAGGATAGACAGGACCTAAAAAAGAAGAAAAAATTTCAATTTACAATTCAGCAACATTAGAGCTTAGGGAACATGAAGCTTTCTTCAAATGGATCCTTTCAGATTTACTAAGGGATCTCCTTATACAGGGAAAATCTACAATCAAAAATAATTAGATACGCATTCCGACGTTTGATTGAATGGGCCCTTTACCTTTAAATAGGGATTTTTAGGCCCTTGACATTTGGAAAAATCATTCCGGGGTAAGAGCGGAGCTGCGACATCCAGAATTCTAATCCTGAGCTTACAACTTAATTTTGATCTATGCGAGTTTGAATTCTCCAAGGTCATTTTTACTTCTATTGATTCATTTTATTCACAATAAATAATTATTCTTTATTTTATTTCTACAATTAATCTTTTAAATATAAAATGTTTAGATATATATATATTATATTATTATTATATACATTATATACAAAGGTTGCCTTTTATATTTCTGGATTTGAGATCAAAAGCAATTATTTATCAACAAAAGTGACTTTATTGATTTTCCAAATATTCTCCATGAAGATCAATACACTTTTGCATGAGTTTGAACCAATTTTCGAAGCACTTTTCCCACTCTAATTGAGGACCCTCCAATTTGAACACATCAACCGATTCTTCAGGTGTCAAAAAAAGTTGCCGTATACGCTGTATACCATTCAGAATTGACTCTACGTTTCTCTAAAGGAACGGTTGCCACATGTCCAGTTTTTCTGAAAAAACAGCCGATCATTTGCTTAGTGCATAAGCAACTTTTGTTGGATTTGGTTCATCTTGAAAGACCCATACAGTCGACTGCAGTTTACTTTCGGGTTCATACGTGTAGATCCACGATTCGCCACCTGTCACGATGCCATAGATGTGTTTGGAAGCACCGCGATCGTATTTTTTGAGAATTTCTTTCGATCAATCGATACATGCCTGTTTTTGAACGATTGTCAAATTATGTGGGATCCGCGAACAAATCTTTTTGACGGCCAAATGTTGATTCAATATTGAATGTATGCTGGTCCCACTAATGCCAAAGGATACTTCAATCACGATAAGTCACATGACGATCTTGCAGTATCAGTTCATCCAGAGCATCACTATTTTCCGGAACCGATTTTGGACAACCTTCACGAAATTCATCCTTAACCGACGATTGAAGTCGACAAATTATCGATAAACAGTAGTCAAAAGTCGAATTAAGTTCATCGATGCACTGTTGTTGGGTTAATCCATGTCTAAAGTGTAAAAAATAATCGCTCGAAAATGTTCACGATTTTATTCCATTTTTAGCCGAGATGAATTTTTTCAAGTACGGCGGTCTGAAAAAAGAGGTAACTTACATAGAAGAAGTCAGTTTTTTCGAGTTTTTTAACTCTACTTTTCGACATATAGTCTCGATACACTTGTTCCATATTCCATATTCAAGTCGCTTAATCCCATCACTATAATACGACGAATCAAAATAATCGTCACTTCTTCTTTTGATGAAAATCTTTTACCAATTTTTCATGTTTCGGGAACAAGAACAAGTCGGACGGAGCTAAATCTGGACTATAAGGTGCATGAGGAAGAATTACGATGAGTGCATTATCGTGATTTATCAACACTTTTTTTCAAGCCAAATGCGGTCGTTTTTCCTTTATTTTTTATTCAGCAACGCATAGTACCCTCCTGTGATTGTTTTGCCCTTTTGGAGATAATCTATAAAGATAACACCGCAAGCATCCCAAAATATAGTGGCTTCCACCACTGCAACCGGCTTCTATCCATTGTTTTGATTGAATTATTGTTTCGGGTGTCTAGTGGTGTTTCCAATGTAATAAACACAGTAATAAATCGACGCAAAATTTAATGCGATTATGCTTAAAAAGGCTCAAACAGTACTCAGAAGTGGTTACACACATTCGTTTCTGGTCCTCAGTTAGCAAAACAACCGATCTTTTTTTATTGATTATAACTGTAAAACTCAAACAAAGCAATATATTTGACTCAAACTTTTACAGCTGTCTTATAAAAGGTTATAAATTTGACAAATGACAATTATGTGTTCATTGTGGTGCCATCCCTGTATTATTTACCTGATTTTTCAGACAGCCCTCGTAAAACGTGTATTTCCGTTGCAAATCTTGACGTCGATTTTTTTGCGATCACAATACTTCTCACTATAAATTCCATATATAATAATAGAAATGAATAGTCATTAACATATAATATGTTCATATATTTCTAGTGCAAGAAAAAGATAAAAACCTTGAAGCTCTTGAATAAAATCGGCCAAACAGTACTAGTGTTTTATTGATGTACTTTTTTAGTTTTTTTCGATTTTCTCAAAATTCGCTCGAACGATTTTAATTAAAATTCATAAATTAATTATTTATTATATGATCTTTGAAATGTGTTAATACTTATCCCCATTTGGGGCCCACATTACTCTTGTACGTTTTTAGGTTTTTTTATGACAATCAATAACAATATTGATTAAATTGGTTTCGCATATAATAAATTTGAAAATCTCTAAGATGCACTAATCATTTTCCAGCTCACAATAGAGAGGCCTCCTCAAATACAAGGTTCGCTTGCCAATTTAATTTAATTTTTTTTTTTATAATTTTAATAATTGATTTCATATTACATAACTATTAGCAAACAACCTAAGATAAAAAAAATTGTGATGTGCTGTTACACAAAATTTCTAAAAATGAAAGGTAAAATAAAATTGTGAATCGTCTACCCGATGTAAAAAATCTGGTGTAACATCACATCACAATTTTTTATCTTAGGTAAAAGAAAGTTTTACTGGGCGATCCTCACACCAGATTTTTTGTTGTTTGCTAAATGTTTTTTGATATCAAAATATTTTTTTTCTTAATGGAAATAGAGATTTTGAGTCTTGAAGAATATTGAAGGTTAATTATTTCGGTTTAAATTAAAAACAAATTTATTATTTTTAGCCCCAATTGTTTGTTAATTCTAAAAATTTTTTATTTTTATCTAATCAATTTAAATTAATTTTTTTTCTAAGTATTTTTTATTTATTATAAATCCTTCAGTTTTTATCCCTAAAAGACTTTCTTATTATTCACCAATATTAATACAAGGAACTGTCGTCTGAGCAATAACAAGAATATATGCTTCGAGATATTAAAACTTTCGATCTCTTGAGTCACTTGCTTTCTTGTTTTTCTTTCTAAAGTAATTCTCACAATCTTCACATCTCAACTCAGCACAAACGCCTTTCAAAAAGTCAACTCTAGGGAAAATCTCAGCAGGCTATACCTATTGTTGAGTGCTAAGCACCCCCAAGTTTGGTGAAAAACCTAGAGTGCAATACTGGGTTGCCAGCTGTGGGCTCAGGTCAGTCCGTTCCGCGTTTTGATACGCTTTCATTTGATCGAAGAACTAGGTAGGCGGTTCAATATATATATATATATATATATATATATATATATATATCATATATAACAAAAAGAATGCCCTGATTTAGATGATCCGGATGCTAATTCCACAAATAGAGAAAAAAAGCTTAAGATCGGTAATTAGTTGTCTTAAGAGGCTTTTTCTATCATAAGGAAAAATATAAAAAAAATTAACTATATAGGGAAGGAAAGAGTATAACTTTTTGTAAAATCTTTTTAATTGATCAAATCCATAAACTCTTGATTTTTTCATCAAAAGGATATTAAAATCAAATGGATTTCAACTCCATATTGGAAAGTTGAACTTTCACAAGTAAAATACTCCGACTTGAATTTCATAGAAAACCTTCTATCAAGTATAGTTTATATAAACAAGAGGAATCATCATTGCAGGTATTTATGAAATTATTCTGTAAAATATATTTTAATAAATTTCTAAAAATAAAATAAAATAATTTTAAAACCAAACTCAAGAATTTTTCCAGAAATATACAAAAATTGGAAGAAGAGGGAGTTGTCATTATTTTATTTCCAGAGTTATCGAGAAGAGAATGTTATGTCTGATTATTATAATTACATTATCTAGAAACATTAACCATTATTTTTTGAGTTAAGCAAGAAATTAATATTTAATAAATTATATAATAAATAATTAATAAGAGTGAAATATATTAAAGGTTAGAAAATATATTTACCTATATGAATTGGAAAGTCATTATTTTCAAAGATACTTTCCTCGTTATTAGATGTCATGTTTATTGAAGAAAGTCAAATTTTTGACAATAAATATTAAAATTAATAAAAATAAAAATACAGCAATTACAATTTTGTGAACCAATCTGATAATAACGCAATCTCGTGGTAATCTGTTAAACTAAAACCTACCTTCCTTTTCAAATTTTGTTCACCAAAGAGAAAATATAAAAATTTTTACATTTGTTAATTAAATTAAAATTGCTTCGATGTCGGACAATAAAATAATTCAAAACTTAGCATTAAGAGTAGTTAGATTTTTGATAAACATTGAACAAATATATATATATATTGTTCATTCTTTAAATACATTACATAATATATAGTACTTATTATCCGAAGGTCCATTGAGTTTTTTTTTTAATGGTCAAGAGTAAAAAATATAAATCTTTCAAAGTAAGGACCTTTGCGAATTGACATAAGGCCTAAAGATAGGTCTTTTGTTCATTCACTAAACAGAAACAGCCTAAATATATTTTCCCAAAGATAGAGAGCTAGCGCAATCGTTCCTCGCACGCGAATTAGTAAATACAAATTTGATCAAAATAAAGCCATTTCCGAGAAAAAATGTACATGCAATTTCGCGATTTTACTATATTTACCTCATTAACTCATAAATTGAGAAAATGGGACACTCGCACGAGTCGAACCCAATTTTTGAGTTATAGGTAAATAATTTTATAAATAAAAATTAGGTTCGACTCGGGCGAGTGTCCCATTTTCTCAATTTATGATTATGAATTAATGAGGTAAATATATGAGATCGTGAAATTGATATTTTCTTATATTTTGGGAAAATTGTTCACATTACATTGAAAATTGACATACATACATACATATTTAAAAGATTAGCTTGTTTAATGATAGATATATATTCTACATCCTTTTAATCCTCAGCTAATAATATATCATTGATGTTTGTATCTTTTTGGGTTTAATTACTTTCTCTTAACAATATCTATAATAATAGTGAGAAAGTATTGCGATCGTAAAAAAAAATCGATGTTGAGATTTCATCGAAAATACACATTTTGAGGTTTCTTGATAATAAAAAAATGGGTCTCACAAAAATATCTCTCTGTGTACAATCACATCCAGCCCATCATGTGCAAGATTGTAAATGAGTCTTTAAATTGCGGGTCCCTCACTATTTTGAGCTGGAAAATGATTAATACATCTTAAAAATTATCTAATTTATTATATATAAAGGCAATTTATTCATTAAAATTTCAAAGGTCATCTAATTAATAATTGATTTATGAATTTTAATCAATATCGTTATAGCGAATTTGGAGAAAATCGCAAAAGAAAATACATCAGTAAATTTGGCCGATTTTATTCAAAGGCTTCGAAGTGCAAGCGTTGAGGATAAAAATAAAGTTTCAGCCTCGAACTTTTTTCGTTTTTAAGAAATCTTATTCACAGACCATTTTGCGATACCTATTTTTTTAGAGAACCTTAAAACATGTATTTCCTTTGTAATCTCAACATCGAATTTTTTTGCAATCGCAATACTTCTCATAATATATTTCATATATAAATAAGAGAAAGTAATAATTAATTAATACATGTTTTAAAAACAAGATGAATTCTACAAATATATGGTTTATATAAAAACAATATATTAAATTTGAATTTGAATTTGAAGGATTTATTTATCAAATTATTTAGTTACATGTTTGATTACACAAAGCAACCAATGTAGGTTAGAAAAAAAATATGCTTGATTTTCAGATTCTAAAAATGGCCACCTTGGGGAAAATTTTTCAGGTCCTTAGGTTTATAGAAAAGATAGAAAAAAATAATGGAAAGTAAAAAATAAAAGAATTAAAATTTAATAGATAATTCTGTAAATTTTTAAGGTTTATACACCTGATTAGAGTGTTTTTGAGAATTAAACCTGTCGTTGTTCATTAGTGGATCTCGATATTAATCATAAACCTAAAATTTTTTTTGTTAATCATGAATTTTTTTTTTTTTAATATATGATAAATGTTCAAATTTCAATTTTTTTATTCAAATATTTTATTTAAAACCCTCATAAAAGTCGAAGCAAATCACTTTATTTAATAAAATATCATTTCTTTTTTTTTTCTAAAAAGATTATTTATTTATTTTTTTAATTTCACCCATTACCACATTACAAACTATAAACTATAGATATTCAGATCTAAAAAAAACTATTATTATTATACTATTTATTATTAAAAAGTGAATGCTATTATTAAGATATAAAAAAAATCTTTTAGAGATTTGAATGAATATATTATAATTATTAAATTTACACTTTTAAAAATTTAATTATCACATTCTAAATTTTCATTGATTCGAATTCAATGTTTAGAATGTTGCAATTAGAATGTTGATTTCCCTGAGAAAAGAATGAAATCTAATAAATTATAAAAGAACATATCAATGAATTCTATCACTGGTGGTGGGTCTGTAGATGTTTTATAAGAGTTTGTTTAACAGAAAAGCTTTTATCACAAAAATTGCAAGTGTATGGTTTTACGCCAGTGTGAGTTCGGATATGATTTTGAAGATGGGAAGATCGTGAAAATTGTCTTTCACAAATTTCACATTTGTAGGGCTTAAAACCAGTGTGAATTCTTTGATGGATTTTAAGTTTATTAGAATCAATAAATTGTTTGTCACATATTTCACATTTATAAGGCTTTTCGCCTGAATGTATTCTGCGATGCGCCTGAAGATTACCAAGCTGAGAAAAGAATTTTTTACATATTTCACATTGATAAGGTTTTTCGCCAGTGTGAATACGCTGGTGTTTTTGACAAGCACCTTTATCAGAAAATGCTTTGTTGCAGACTTTACATTTATATGGTTTTTCGCCTGTATGGACCCGGAGATGTCCTTTAAGATGTGAAGAACGAGTAAATTTTTTATTACATATATCACATTTGTAGGGTTTCTCACCGGTGTGTATTCGTTGATGAACGTAAAAATGGCCAATTTGAGCAAATTGAATATTACATTGGTCACATTTAAAAGGTTTTTCACCAGTATGAATTCGATAATGAATTGTAAGACTACTAGATTGAGAAAATCCTTTTTCACATATGTCACATTTAAATGGCTTTTCGCCTGTATGAACTCTTTTATGAGTTTGTAGATGACTAAATTTCGTAAAATCTTTTCCACATGTCTCACATTTAAATGGTTTCTCGCCAGTATGTACGCGCATATGAAGTTGAAGGTGATCCGCTCGGGTGAATTGTTTTTCGCAAATTTCACATTTAAATGGTCTCACACCTGAATGGAGACGCATATGTTGTTGAAGGGTACTCGCTCGAGAAAAATGTTTGTTACATTCTTCACATTCAAAAATCTTCTTGCAAATTTGATTTTGGAGATGTTTTTGAAGGTGGCCAGGATAAGAGAATGTCTTTTGGCATGTTTGACATTTATGAGGGGATTGAAATGACTTTTTAGAACGTTTATTCCGTTTCTTTCTCTTCAATTTTTTCTCTAAAAAAAAAAAATAATAATATTTATATTCATAGCTCTATTAAAATATAGATAATATCATTATTACCTTTGATATTAATGTATTCATTGATTTTCCCAGGTTTTAAAGAATTTACACTCTTAGCTATACATTTCTTGCAATGTTTCCATAAAAAAAATAAATTTATGAAATTGGTTTTACAAAATACACAGGGGAAGACAGGACCTAAAAAAAATATAGACTTAAACCCTCGAAGCAGTAATTTTGACATAACAATACAACGAATTTTTTGTAATTTCTAATATATTTAGGTGTAGGATAAAAAAGGAGGGTCCCCAAAAAGTTCTTTTAAATTATTGAGATTACAAAAAAATGAAAAAAAAACGGGATTCCTTAAATTATATTTTTTCTTCCATTTAGAATGACTACCCACAAGTCTTAATATAATATATTCGATACCCTTTTAAGTAGATACAATAACAATACTAAATTTAATTCAATTAGGTTTATGGGTTGAAGAAATATAAACAAAAATACACACATTTAGAACCTCCGAGAGGGAGGGATAAGGACTTTTTAAACCTTGTAAATATATATAATTTGTGATTGGGTGGAATTAGAAATTCCACTAAATATAGGTTAAGACAAGAGTATCCCTGTTGAAGTTGAAATGAGGAAAAAAATAAAAACTGAAACGTTCCCTCTTCAATATGGATATCATTTGCGCATTAAATTAGTCGGTGGAAAAAAATTCTCGGGCCTTGATCTCCCCTGAAGTTTTATCAAAAAAAAGGTTTTATGCCTATAAGATTACTTACTATTAAATTGAAATGATGCCAAAAAATTACTCCCAGCTCGGTATTCGAACCCGAGTTCATTGTTTACCTCTTGTATTGGTTAAATCACCGGATTCTTTGGTGGAAGTATTTTGTTTTCAAACCGTCTTCCCCCGCCTAGGGTTTCTTAGAAGAAATAAATAAATTTACTTGTCTTGATTCTTGCAAGAAGATGAGTGAAATAACGATAATAATTTCTGAATAAATTATTTTAATATTTCTTTGTATATATAGACTTGTGTAGATCTAAATGAAATATTTGTAATAATAGTTACCAAAATTATTATTATTAATTGAATTTTAAAGTTCCTGTTCTTCCTGGTTGCATGTGATTATAGATCCGTTAGACTTCATGCTTCCATATCCAAAAAAAATGTCTAATGTAAAATGCTAATTTTTGTAAAACATTAAAATATAAAACCTTTTTCCTTTATTTCAATAATACACATTTAGAGGAGGCAATGGCTAAGACTGATAAGCTGCGGATTATGGATCTACAATATGCAAACAGCTCGGGTTCAGTTCAACTTTGCTAGATGGAGTAGGAAAGTGAGAGATAATCTCAACCTCCAGTATAGGATGTAGTATAAAGGGCCTAAGTGCCTGGATCTCCCAAATTTAAAAGGGATCCTACCCTATTCATCCATCAATACACATTAAAAATAAAATTAAAAATATTTTCATCTTACATTAAAAATAGTGATTTTTTAAAATTAATAATGAAGATTTTATTTATTTTAACAATTTCAATTCCTAGAGGCCTTTCTCAAATTATCACAGTCTCTCTAATAATTAATTGCAAATTCCCCATATGACCTATTGTAGCATTTTTCTAAAATAAGTTTTTTAGATGTTTTATTTTCTGTCGTGAGCATCTAAACTTTATCTAAATCAAATTTAAGACTGTGATTTGCACAATGATTTGACAAGGCAGTTGTTTTTGTTTATGTCTTCATTACATGTTCATGTAGTTCATGAGTTTTCTACATTTCTGTCCCAAATAGTATGAACATGAGTTAGTTTTATATGTAAACAACATATTAACAATACGTCTCATACTTATGTAGTGTCCCCTTTCAATAAGAACTAACTATAGGGGACTATATCAATCCATGACAAATGATAGGAAAATAAATTTGACCCGAAATGTCTCAATATTTAATAGACATCCGGAGGCTTTATACTTTTTAGTTGTTCCTACCATGCATCTACCTCAATCTGAATTAAAGTCAATCACAAAGATTATATAATAATAGTATCTATTATTATAAATATTTTATTTAGACCTACACAAGTCTATATATACAAAGAAATATTAAAATATTTAAAATAATTTATTCAGAAATTATTATCGTTATTTCACTCATCTTCTTGCAAGAATCAAGACAAGTAAATTTATTTATTTCTTCTAAGAAACCCTAGGCGGGGGAAGACGGTTTGAAAACAAAATACTTCCACCAAAGAATCCGGTGATTTAACCAATACAAGAGGTAAACAATGAACTCGGGTTCGAATACCGAGAGGAGTAATTTTTTGGCATCATTTCAATTTAATAGTAAGTAATCTTATAGGCATGAAACTATTTTTTTGATAAAACTTCAGGGGAAACTAAGGCCCGAGAATTTCTTCCCACCGACTAATTTAATACGCAAATGATATCCAAATTGAAGTGGAAACATTTCGGTTTTTATTTTTTACCTCACTTCATCATCAACAGAAATATATATTTCCAATCTCTCTTAACCTATATTTAGTAGAATTTCTAATGATTCCACCCAATCACAGATTATAAATATTTATAAGCTTTAAAAAGTCCTTATCCCTTCCTCTGGGAGGTCCTAAATGTGTGTATTATTTTTGTTTATATTTTTTCAACCCATAATCCTAATTGAATTAAGTATTGTTATTGTATATATTATACTTAGAGGGGGATGGAATATATTATATTAAGATTTGTGGTTAGTCATTCTAAATGGGCGAAAAATTTAAATGAATTCTCAAAGAGCAGATTCTTTAAGCCTAGGCACTTTAAAACTTGTATTGGGTGAAATCTCGAGATTGAACTTTTTTGCCTTAACAATAATTTCGCTATTATTTATATAAAAAATAATTTTCTTATTAAAAACTTAATTTGTCTAGAAGAATTTCTAGCAGTTTATAAAACGAATATTTTGTTAAATCCAAATATTATATAATGATAAGAGAAAGTATCATAAAAATAAAAAGAATCAAATAAAATATAGACTAAAGACTCTCTCTGGGTTTAAATAACATTTTTATTTTACTTTAAAAGATATTTCAATCAATAATTATAGTATATGAATTTAAGTGAAAAAAAAAACATAATTACAGAATTAAAAATTAAATTTTAATTGTCATTCTCGAATGATGAGAAAGGTCAATTACCTATGTGAATTGGGTATTTTATGTCCATTTCATCATCTTGGCAAAAAATATCCTCTTGATTATATGACATTTTGTTTTATAAAATCCACTAACTTATTAAGAATAAATTAAAATAAATAAAATAAAAGGAGTAACGAATAGCAGAGAAGTTAGAGTTGGTTAGTTAAAAGATGAACATTGATCCATAAATGTCATTGAAATGAAGTGAACCCCTTATGTGAACTAGTTCAAAAGAACGCTTTTAAAAGGAACGAAGACTTCCGTTCTAAAAAAAAAATTTCAAAGGCAATGCCAAATTTATTTTTATATATTCAGGAAACAATTTTTTTTAATAGTGTAGAAAATTCTAAAAAAATTATTTCCTTATTAAAAACTTAATTTGTTCAGAAGATTTTTTTCGGCATTTTATAAAACGAATATTTTGTTAATCCAAATATTTGGTAATTTTTAACTGTTGAAAAAAAAGGTAAAATACAATGAGAAATTAAAAATAAAAAAAAATTTATAGAGCAAAAGCCTAAAACAGATATCTGAACAAATATAAACGAGGAAACAAAACTACTCAAATGTCACTAGCGTTACTTTGCGGTCACTTGCCAAACTAACACTAATCGCCATTTTGAAATTTTTTTTTCTATTTTAATCATCATTTTATATTTTCTTTAAAAAATTTTATTAATTGAAAACTAATTGAATATATTCAGTAATATGTCAATTAGAAATATGGAGAGCATTACTAATGAATGTGAGATTGATACGAAGTTTCCAATTCACATCGGTAAATAAATTTTAAAATTATTGTCATTTGACATTTGATATTCAGTATTTATTTTTAGTCTCTTTCTCTTAATATCTTATATTAAAATTTTTTTAATATATTGTACAAGTTGTTTAATTTAGATATACAAAAAAATTTAGATCAGAGCCATCAAAGAGTTTAAATTTATTTATTCCATATATAGATTTTTTCGTGGTTTAAATACCTCATCTATTATATTTTCTGCAGGTCTTATTATTTCATTTGATTTCAGATATTCGAATTTTTTATAGCTCTTACATTTACATAAATTTATTACCTTATTATATGTGAGATTATCTTTTCTCAAAAGTTTTCCTCTTAAATAGTTGACTAAAATTCTATCTTGTTTAATTTAAATTCTTCAATTAAATTTCCGAATTGATATACTTTTTATTAATTCTGTCAGAAATTCATCACACGGTTTGATTATTTTTCTATTCTATTAAAAATCTTTCATATGTTTTATTAATTTTGGATGTAAAATATCCATTAATTAATTTATTTTTAATCTTTGAATCTAGCTTCATTTAATATTAAATACTAAGTATTTCAATAGCTGGTCCAATGAAAGTCATAAAAATTGCTACTTATTTTTTTTTCTAGGCCTAGCGTTCCAGTTAAAATTTTGTTTCCAAATTAACGCATTACTGTTACTATTAGCCTCTTGTTGAATTGGATTTAGTAGTCTCAAATTGACGTTTTTATTCTTATTCAAAATTTGAAGATTACCTTTATTATTATTTCTCTTTTTCGACACTTTTTTAAATATTTAAAAAGTTTCGGAATCGAGTAACGAGTAAATATTTATTAAATATTTACATAACATTGCTATTACAAACAATAATATATGACAGATTAAGAATTAATAGAGAGGGTGCACAATTGGTCTCTTTGTGATTAATTATTAATAATAAAATAACCTCTGATTAAAATCCAACATATTATATTATTAATTTTCATTTCCATAGCTACTAACAAAATAATAATAGAGTAAATACCGATTTTTTTATTAACAAAAAAAAAAATACAGTCATTATGTTTGATTATTTATTTTTTACAAAAGGAAATTTTTCTTTGCTTATTGTAAAAGGAGGTCAGATAAATTCTCCTCATTGTTTATTTTCATATAAATAATATAATCAATCTGTATTTGTTTAGGTCCGGTCTTTCCTTGTGCATTTTGCAAGTCGAATTTTATAAGTTTATATTTTCTCTGGAAACACTGCAAAATATGTATTAGAAAAAGCATATTTACTTTAGATAAAGAGAAAATTAATTCTATCACACAAAATGGTAATCATTTTTATTTTATTATTACATTACATATAGATATACTGGGATATATATGAAATTTTTAATGTTTTTTTCTTTCTAGAAAATCCTACACAAAGGAAAACTAAAAAATCTTTAAGCAGAAAAAGTCGAAATGAAAAAACTCTCTACACTGAAAACCCTTTTTCGCAAATAAATCATCTTCAAAAACATTTTCGAATCCACAGTGGCAAGAAACTTTTTCAATGTGATATATGCAAAAAACAATTTCATAAAATTTATAATCTTAAAAGACATTGTCGTATCCATAGTGGTGAGAAATCATATGAATGTGAAAAGTGCAAAAAACAATTTTCGCAATCTGCTCATCTTCAAAGACATCTTAGAATTCATAGTGGTGAGAAACCATATCAATGTGAAACGTGTAAAAAGGAATTCTCTCAACTTGGTAATCTTCAAAGACATCTTAGAATTCATAGCGGTGAGAAACCATTCGGTTGTGATAATTGCAAAAGACATTTTTCTATTAAATCTAATTTTCAAAGACATCTCAAAACTTGTAAAAACGCGGGTTAGCAAATTACTTAGTCTTGATATTTGGTTTGTTTTTTAACCCCTACCTATATATCACTTGTCTACAGATTATATATCAGTTTAACATCAAATCGTTATAAAAATGCCACATTAATAGTCTTATGGGTTTCGAATTCAAAATGAGCATCTAAGGCCATTTATAAATTTTAAATAAAAAAAAACCCTCTAATAAATAAATGAAAGGAAGCTAACCAGTCAATTATCGCCACTTTTTGTAGTTGTTTTGTAATACGATCTATACACTTATCTCCTCATTATTTACGAGACCGGTATCATTTATTTCATTTCTTTAATCTACGAAGGCTCAGTAAATACAAAACAAACCCTCCCTGATGGGGCCAAGAACGAACTCAAAGGGAGTTTTTAAATTGAAGCTTTCAGTTATCATTAATAGATAAATTCCATTTTCGGTTTAACTTGTATTAAATACAACGTGTCGGTGATTAATTCTGTAGCCTTCTTCAGATCCAAATCACAGAGATCTGAAGATTGAAGTGTAGATGTATGATTTGTTTCTGAAAAATGAATTGTCGAAACGTTGTATTTATTACAAACACTTAACTAAATTCTTTCGTCCTGATCTCCTTTTTTTGAGGAAAATATCCCCATGTTCTTTAGACGAGGCCGAGGCTTCTTACTCTTTTTTCATTTTGCCTTATTATTATTAACTCCTTTTATACACAAAACGTCACAGCGATGGTGTTCTTCCTGGAACATTGAATAGTAGTAGCGGTACCCCGAATCGCTAGAACAAAAACCACCCGCTAACCGTTATATTCAGAGTCTGGTCACATCAGCAAACAAGAAGAAATCAATCACATCATGAACGACGTGTCGACGAAAATGGAACTGAAACACGTAAATTACTGTACGTGGTTTCTGATGGACATTTGGGCCTATTGCTTTCATTTATGACGAACGAAGAAACGTGGTTTCATTTATAAGGCCATATCGGATAAATAACGTCAACCACGCCACAAATGTTCAACCACCTGGCTTAAAAAAGATTTAATGAACTACAATTTAAATCCATGTTCAGGTAATGAGGAAAGAAGTCGATGAGTCATCATTTGATATGCCAAGTGAGCAGCACTATAAAATTTTTACATTCTCATTGTCTCATTATTTTATACATGTGACGAACATTTCATTTACATTTTAATCATCTATATGGTATTGGTTACCCTTTCACGAAACACAAATCAGCGTTTGGAATATGGTGTCAGGAACACAGATAATCCGCTTCGAATCAAATGCGGTTGACGCACAAGAAGAAAAAATGTATTGCTTTTTCCAACAACATAAGGAGATGAAAATAAAGTAAATTTATTAACTACACAGAAAATACAGGAATAAACAAGACAACAACAAAATTTTTTTATTATTTTTGTTATCAAAACATCTTTTTTTCTGTGTTCTTCTTGTGACACTTCTCCCTTTTTTTCAGACTCTTGGAGTATATTTTTTCAAGTCTTTTATATTGACCCTCTCAATAATTCTTCCATTCTCTCCTTTTAATTTGACTACTTCGTCACTCAAACATTCTTCTACCCTAAAGGGTCCTTGCCACATTTTGACCAAACCACTACATATATTCTTCGATGGATTCTAAAAGATCTGATTTTTTTAATACTAGTTCATCCTTTTCTTATTTTTTTGTCCTTATTTCTCAAAATTATCCTCGTTGCATATTTTTTTCAATTTTTTTTGTATTTTTCCTCCATATCTTCTATTATCTATTATCGAATACTCTTTTCTACTATTTATATGTTCTAGTTTCCAATCTCCAGATCTTTTTTATATATCTCTCGAAAATTAATTCCGCTGGTGAATAGCCAGTTGTATTATTTTGCCTTCCCCTTAAATTAATTAATATTTGTGGTACATACAGACTCCATATTTTATGATCTCTGTTCAAATACATCCGCAATTTTTTCTTCATTTCCTGGTTGGTTCTTTCCACAGAATTGATTTGGATGGTAAATAAGCGCGTATCAGTTTTCACACTGCCATTTTTCATAGGCACTCGGGTCGGGAGGTAAAACTGATCCGTTATCAGTAAGAACCACTCGGGGATAACCGAAATGTGAAAATACTTTTCTAAGACGTTGATTTTTCATCTAAGTGAAGTTGCGTCTTTGAAACTCCCAGGTGTTCGTAAGTAAGTCTGAGGTTTCAGTTGGCAGTAGGATATTGTCAGCGTCAATAAGTGCTCTTGGGTCATAGCCCGAGATTTCATTTTTTTCCGTCCTTATAAGCCATATCTATTAAAAAACACAAAGCATCTCAACCATTGTATGTTGATAGACACAAAGAGGTAGCACTCTGCCAATCCTTGAGTTAATTGATCTAATAGTGCCACGTCTGGAATCCGCCTCGTGGTTGTCCTCGGCTTCCAAAACTTGAATGGCTCTTCATGTCTTGATCCTTGGTATCATTCGTCTGATCTGCTATAGTCGGAGTTCTTCCTCTGATAATACGCCATCATCCTCTCCCTTTTCTGTGATTTCCTCGTTCCATACTAAGACAAAGTTTTTAACTTATAAAAGCTTTGAAAAGAGAAAAAAAAAACGAAATTCTCAATCAAATTTTCGGTTTTCCGTTAAATTTTAAAATAAAATTTTAATTGGGCGCCCCTTATAACAGATTACACAAGGAGTTGAAAATTAACCACACAGAAAATACAGGAAAAAAAAGCAAGACAATAACAATATCTATTTATTATTTTTATTATCACATCTTTCCGCCTTCTTGGTTCTTCTTGTGACGCTGCCCCTCCTTTTTTTTTTCTTAATAAAAATCTAACAATTAGGCCTTGTATTTTGTATATTTGAGTTATTTATATATTTATATATATATATGGTCTTACTTATTGCAGATTTTCTGACTTTTCCAATTATTAATAAACGAAAAAACAAACAAAAATTGATAATGAGTTATTTGATTTCATTTTTTGAGCTTAGGACTTTTTATATTAGACCAATCACTTCAGCAGAGTGACATATTCGCGATCCAGATGGTGATTTGCTCTATCTGATTGTTTCAAGTTTTGCTCTTGTTTCTTGGTGAAGTAATTGTAAACTGCACAGCCATATTTACAGACATTTGTATAAAAATCCAAAAGACTATTTAATTTGGCATTTTGTTTTATTCATTGCCTAGTCATTATTATTTATTGATATAATTTCACTTAATATATACATAAGTCTTTCACTTTATTGTTATTATAAATAAATGACATTTTTTTGGCATTCGTGGTTTATTTTAGAAATTACTAATAAAAAAAAATAATATTCATATAGAGGGTGTTCCGACTGCACTTTTCTAATAATGGTCTTGAAACTGCTCATAAGAAATTAAAGCTCTTCCTATACAATAAAAATGACGGTGCAAGAAGTGAAAGCAACTAATCATGAAAAACTAATACGCCATTAACCGATTTATCGAAGAGAATACAGCTAATGAGTTGGAATTGACATTTTTCATCGTCGAAGCAGGGTTTAATCTCAGTGGTTATGTCAATTCGCAAAATTGAAATTTGTGATCATCCGATAATCCTTACGATTTGCACGAAATACCCCTACCTGATTTCAAAGTTGTGATTTCCAGATGACGAATTGTTGGTCCTTTTTCTTTATGAACACAAGAACTCTCAGCGAGCGCTAATGTTCGGAGATTCTTCACAACTCATCGGTCAGATATCAAGTGATGAAATCATTTATTCATGATTTCAACAGGTCAATGATCATCTCACAGTTTTTAAAGGAATGTTTTGGAGATTGCATTATGTAGCCTCCACGCTCACCAGGCGTGCAGCAAAATCTGTAGTATATTGAGATTTGAAAGCTGCAATGACAACATTCATTTAGTCTATTTCAAACGAGAAACAAACTAAAAGGATCCAAGCCTGTATTGGGGTTCACTTTCAAAATTCATATTTACCTTCTGTATTCTATATCGAAACATATCTATTAATAAACACATAAGTGCACTGTTGTATAATAATACAACATTTCGGCTACTTTTTGTGCAGCCATACATGTTACTGTTTGTTTTTCAAACTGAATGCAACTACCTGATGCAGCGAGCAGAAAGTGGCCGAAATACTTTAACATTTTTTCTATTATTAATTACCAAAATAAATCATGATTAGAGCCGAAAAATGTCATTTATTTATAACTTAATATATATATATATATATATATTTATTATTTTATTTTTATTCCAAATGTTTTTAGTATTTTTTTCTAACTGTGTGCTGAGAAAATAAATTTATTTATTTATAAAATAGAATCTTTTATTAAATATTCAAAACTATTAACAAATACCCATTGAATTTCATAAATGTATACCATGCATTCATTGCATAGAATAAGGATCCCCAAACTTTTCACTGTGACTGCCACTCTGAGTGTTTTTTTTTTTATCTTACTCACCCTCAGCGAGCCTCTGCGTTGTTTTTTTTTTTTTCTATAATATTTCTTTATTATATAAAGAAAAATTTTTCAAAAAAAAAAAAAAAAAGTTATTACCATGCATTTATTTTTATGTAAGAAAGATAAAAATTTTTCGT
>JAAAKE020094578.1:0-19858 GCA_010014785.2 Anisolabis maritima | reverse complement strand
GAAAAAAATTTAAAATAAAATCCATGAAGGACCTTTAATTGTGAATTTTGCTAATTATAAGTTTTAAATAACAAATTAATTAATTAATTAAATTTGCAAATTGCCTTGCATAGTTGAATTAAATATCTGAAGAGTGATTTGCAGATTTAATCGGAATTGAAAGAGAGAGAAAGAGAGAGGAATTGGTTTTTTTTTTAAGTACAAACAAATTGTTTGTATCTTTTGAAAACAATACTAGGTAATTGTGCGTTAGTAGGCCTTGAGGCCGGGACGTGTTTGGCAGACGTGTGATGTTGGTGTTGTTGTTGTTGTAGTGAAATCGCCTTCGGCGAAGGGCCAGAACCAGAGTCAGAGTCAACCGGACTCAAACCGAGAAGTCTGTCCCACCGACTCGATCACTTCAAGTTACGGTGTCGGTCCCACCGATGAGAATGGACGACCTCTCTTCGGTTTACGAGCCCTTCGCAGGACCAACACAGGTCAGACTCCGCTTGGTGAGTATACATATTTTCCGCTATTTTTTATTTACTCAAAGAAGCAAATAATTTAGCCATTGGCAAATTTAGAGAAAGAACGGCTATTTTGAGATCCATAATAGCTATTTAGAAATTTTATCTTACCTTTTTAGGGGACTTTTCTACATAAGATCCCCCTTACATCCATATCATCCCTAGTTATAGCCTTCAATTAAACCGTGAATATGTTATTAATATTGGAATCTTAACCAAGAACCAGATAATTGTGCAAAATTCCAATTAATTTTGTAAAGGTTTGTGTTTCAAATTCGCTACCAAAAATATTGTCTTCTTTTAACTTTTTATTTAAAAATTTTTCGGCATCCATATTTATTTCAATTAATAGTAGCCAATATAAAATAAATCAATTTTATCACTCAAGACGGGAAGTAAACCAGTGACTGATCAGGAAGCCCTGGCCTTTAAATTTTAATAATACGTAGCTAAGTACAATATATGAAAGAGCAATTTGTAATGCGACACACCAATAGTCCTGAGGTCTCCCCAATCACAAAAAAAGAGTTTCCTTGTATATATATTGAAGAGAGAATAAGACAAATCTCTTCCTTTGGAAGGAATAGAAGAACTATTCTCTCATTGAACACTTTGCAAATAGACTTCTTAGTAAAAAGTCTCTCTACAATTAGGATAATTGTTCTTTCGTAGATCCGTTTAGCAGAAAAGGCCCGAGTTCATATAAACTTTATATCCATATAAAAAATGATTGACAAACTAGATAAGTAAATATATATATATATATATATATATATATTTATGCTCTATTTTCCACTTTAGATCTTTTATTTGGTAATATAAAGAAATTATAATTTTTTTAATATAAAGACAGAATGACTTAAATGAAATAATAAACAGTATTAATTTTGGTATACATAACCTAAATAAAAAGAACGTACTTTGTATTCAAATAAAAACAAATACTGTATTCAAAGTATTGAGGGTATTTTACTTTGACAATCCAGAATTCAGGAAGTAGAAGTTTCTGACTATTAATAAAATGGACAATCAGAAATACCATTTGTAAACATCCGAGTGTGCCTCAGGCTATCGATAGACAAACGTGAATTAAGAAAGAATAAAAAATCTAATCTGGGACGCAATCATTTATTTAGTAAGAGAATATCTCTATTGTTATACCATGCTTTTAATGTTAATATTTATTCAATTATCAAAAATAATATTGCCCGTCTCAATCATCAAAATGTAGGCCCTGATTATAATAAGCCGATCAAATTTAAACCGACCTTAAATTTTAATGTTTTATTACAACATTATTAACAAAAAATTTCAACATCTTTTTGTATGAGTTTTTTCAAGTAAATTGCAATTTTTTTTTTTATTGTTTTCTCATTACAAAAATCAAGCAATAATTAGGCCAGTATTCTAAAGAAATCTTAACTTGAAGAGGATTCTTACTCTGGCTTTTTAGATAGAATTTCTTAGGTTAAAATTTGTTTTAAGGGCTTAATTCAAAAATTTCCTAGGTCATTATCACTCAAAAATTCCTTATAAAAAAAGCCTAATAAAAGAGTTTATGAGTAAAAGCCTATGTGTATGGTAACTCTGAAGCTGTCTCTCCTTAAGAACAAGTAGAGAGCAAATTCGGTTCAACGGATTTTCATGATTTTCATAATCACAGAAGAATAAAAGGAATCTTTATATATATATATATATATACTATTTCTCTCTAAGTAATTGGAAGTTGGTTAAAAGATAAATAAAAGTCCTACATGAAATCCGAAAATAATAAATTTAATAATAGGCAAAACATGAAATTTGATGATTTTTAATTTTATGTAGCTCTTCTAATTATCCATTAAGAAGAAACAAAAGATACAGGTTGTCCAATTACTTTTGAGGAGGGACAGTATATATATATATAAAGAAAACTTTCCAGAACTTATGATGAGGTCAACTCAATTCAAAAAAGTGAGTTATAAATAATATGTAAACTTGTAGACAAAAAAGCATCCGGGGCTTAGCGAATTCAAAAAAGTTCATTTATAATCCACAACTTTTAGCAACAATTGACTTGACCAATAGTTTTCGATAAAACGAAGAAAAAAAAACAAATTTACCGAGCCTTCCCAAAAGACTTTTTCTTCGGGATCAAGGTGTTGAAAGTTTTGCTAATATCTCAAAATCAAAATTTCAACCAAAAATCTTGCTGGTGGGCAGATAAAATAGTGAAATTGGAGAGAAAGCAAAACGAATCTTTAATCCAAATGAATTAAGAACTAGTGAATAATCAGTAAATATTGAATATCTGAGCTTCTTTGATAATTAATTATTACACCTTTTGAACCATTACTTAATGATGCAATTTCTTTCTTCTTTGTTTATAAACAGACCAGAATATTTTCAAGTGAAATGTATTTCATTTTTTATAATTAATCCCTTAATCAAATAAATTAACGGAAAATTTCTCGGTTTTCTAGACGTGAGCGACGCCCCCTCGACCGAGGAGCCTGTAAAGGAGCCGGCCCCCGTTTCCCCGTCTACGATCTGTGATTCGAGTGGTCGTCCCCTGTTTGGTGGTCTCCGGGCTCTCAAAGCCTCGTCGACACGGACCAGCTCAACCAGGGACGACCGAGAGGACACCAGGACCACAACAACGACAACGACAACTTCGTCTGTAAGAAGACAATCCGAAACGTCGTCGACTGAGGAACTCGCCATGCCCGAACAAACGGTGTCCCCTCAACTTCGCGACCTCGTCACTCGACACGAACTCCAAGCCAGTGAGTCGACATCTCCTTTGGAATATCACTTCCTACCCTGAGCTAATGCCTTTTTTGAATTGTTTTTGCTAATTAAAAAATTTTAAAATTGCATTAAATATTTTCATTATTCCATTATATAAATAAATCTAAAGAGCATGATTTTGTTTCTTTCTTTTTCTGTACACGTATGTATGTGTGTGTGCATGTCTGTCACCCTTTAAGCTTTTGCAAAATATAAGATAGGGTTATGTTCGTTTTTGCTTGTGAACCAAATGGCCATCTCACTTTTCGATTAATTTCTCCAAAACTTCTCTAAAGGGACCACGCAGAATTATTTATTAATTTCTAGACAACTGCACGTGCAAGGACTCTCGAAAAGTTCTGGAGAAATTAATCAAAAAATCTGTTAGTCTGTTGATTATTTGGGTTGCAAGCAAAACTAACGTATTTATGTATACCATTTTGACGAAACTTATACTCTAGATGATTATGACTTCCTACTGTGAGCTTTAACACAGAAGTATTTTACTTGTCGACATTTTAGCGCCGATAACCGGCAACTGATTTCTTTATTATAAGTCTGAATCCCATTTCGGGGGGATAATTCGTTCACCACTTATTAGAATGACATCCCTTTTCATAAAAACACAGTAGAAAATTACCACATCAATTAAAAATACTTCTAATTAAAAACAATAATTTTCTTAAAATTTAATTATATATATTTATACAAACAAAGTATGGAATAAGAGGAAAATGAAAGTATTTCTATTCAGGTTAATAAACTTCATCAATTATTATTAATTTATATCAACAATTTTATCTTCAAGAGAAAATTTATCTTTCCTTATATAATAAGAATTTAATTTTAATTATGATTCTTTATTATTATCTTAATAAAGATAATATTTTCTCTATCCTTGAAAAGGTTTTTTTTTTTTATCAAAAATAAATAAATAAAAAGAATTTAAATATAATATCATAATATTTAAAATTAAAAGGATCAGATGGCAAGACAGTCGTCAAATCATATTTTAAACTAATTTATCCCCTAAGTCCCAAAACTCCAAAACGAGGACTTCTTGTCTACCTTATACTCTCTATCCCTCCACAAAAACAAAAAGAAAATGTCTGCTCCGGACAGTGAGATTTCGTTCCAAAAATATGGCAGACAGAAATGCAGTTTTATGCACGTGATGAATATAAAAAAAAAAACTATTTTTATTTTTACTTGAAATCAGAGTAGCATATTGTATTAATAGAAAATTTTTAAAAGAGTTTTTAAAATATAAATTAACATTAGACTTATATCATCTGTCCAATTAGAAACTTCCCTTTGACTCTCTTTTAATGGAAATCTAATCACTATACATCTTTTTTCTATTCAGTGAAATTCTTTTATTATGAAATCAAGCTTTCTTCAAGTAAGAACAAAAAAAAAGTAACTTAGCCTTGAAAGAGAGAAGACAAAAGATAGAAGATGTTATGAGATGAAAGGTTAGAAAAGTTTCTAAATGGAAATTGAAATATTATATACAGGCAGGGCAGCTCTTCTAGACATTGGAATTCAAGTGCAAGCAATAACATTATTGAGGTCTTTGAAATTTCCATAAATTGTTTATACTCTGATTAAATCCAGCACTAATTTTAAAGATATGTACGTAGGCATATGTGGGGTCCCTGGCTAGTGCCTCCACTGCCCACCCATCCCACTATGACCCTCTATATAGGAATATCCCCTTGACACAATTTGCTTTAGCACGCTTTTTGGTTCATAAATTGCCTCGGGCCGAATTTCACTTAACAATATCAATTCATTACGAAGCAATATTTTTATCTTAAAGAGATCACAATTTTGAGCTCTTTATTAAATTCGATTAACACGGTATTTTACAGAGATAAATTAAGATAATGTGAGAAATTCATATATATATTATTTTCAATAAAATATGAGTTTCTATAAAGATAATTAATAGAAGATATTGCCAATTTTTCAAAAATTTATTTAAATATTATGGGTTATAGAAATTATTACGTGTCTGGTTTATGAAACCCAAATGACCAACTCACTAATGGATTTTTTGATAAATTGCTCCAGAGCTCCTTAGAGTGAACCGTGCTTGCGCAGTTGTTAAAAATCATTTAACAAATGAGCATGCTGGATCCGATCTAGAGGAGCTCCGGAGAAATTAATCAAAAAATCCATTAGTGAGTTGGTCATCTTCCAGCAATCAAACACGAACTAATTTTTGCAACCTATGGTAAACTAGCGTTAATATAACATTTCCAGATGGCCTATACCTAGATAGATGTTACGTCCCGGGTTGCCCTTTTGCATCCCTTTTTTTGAGAAAGGCCAGTGGTTTGCTTCCCGTCCTGAGCGACAAAAATTTCTTTAAATTATGTTGGCTACCAATTGATTTAAATAAATAAGGACGGAGTCTAAATGGCCTCAGATGCCGAAAAAGCCTTAAAAAAAAGAACTTAAAGTCAAAGATCGTCGTAACCATCTTTCTCAACGAGATTGTTTTATGAATTTTAATCAAAATCGTGAGAGCGAATTTTAAGAAAATTGAAAGAAATTAAAAAAGTACACCAGTAAAGTACTTTTACTTTATTCAAAAGCTATGAGGGGTAAGCGTCGTGGATATCGAACTAAAATATAAAATTTTAGCCTCGGACGTTTTTTCGTTTTAGAGAAATCTTGTCACACGCACAGACAAGCAGATAGAACATTTTGCGAAGTTCATTTGCTTTAGACTCAGGGGTCCTCAAGACGTGTACTTTCGTTGAAAATTTTTTTTTTGCGAAGACCTAAAAAAAAGTGTATATCTCTCTTTCCTATACTTTTGAAAATTTATTCATAAAAAGATAGTACATCCCCGTTATATTTTTCCTGTTTTTATTAGTTAAACTAACGTCCTTTTTAGAAATAAATGTCAAACTCTGTTCTCAGCCTATGATGTCAACAACATCGAGATACGACATTCAAATGACAATCAGCTTCTGTCATGGCATTTCCTATTAATAATATTATATAGATTCTTCTAATAATAATTCTAATTTTATTTAATAAATATTAATAATTGATTGAAGATGGATAATATTAATTTTTTTTGCCTTTTGTAGAGTGGCAAAATGAACCTAAAAACGCGTCGGCTCCTCGTGAGAAACCCCGGGCAAAACTCCGTGATTCGTTCATTTCGGAGAGCAACGACTCCTCACTAACCACTTCGGAAGAACGCCGAGTCATCTCACATCGGACTGCCTCTCTTAAAGATATCATCCAGAAGCACGAGAAGAGAGTCTCAGGTGACTTTTTTATTAGTGACTCATTCAGTGATAAGCTCGATATTTAACAATACTTACCTTTCTTTGTATGTACTTGAATGTGTATAAATACATATATTCTATAAAAAAATATTAATTCAATGTAAACATTTTTTAAAATAATTTTTATGTCATATGATAAAATTATTTAATATTGATTTATTAAATAATTTAATTATAAATTAAATATTTGAATTTTATCTAAAAAAAAAAAAAAAATTAATTTTATTGCTCTTCTTATTCATAAAATTTTATATTAGTATATTTATCTTTAGCTATTCTCAATATTTGCAATGTATTAAATTTTTCAATTTAATATACAGTTAATGGAATATTTATTTTTAAGTGTATTGGCCCCCCCCCCCCTCCCGGTAAAAAAAGTCGTCAAAATCAACCCAAAGAAAAATCTCCAAAAAAAAAAAACAAAATTTGGCTACGCTACTGATTTGAGATGTTGCAGTAAATCAAGAATTATTGTATACTAGCTATTTTCCTATAACCAACACCTAAGATTTAAGCATCATCAACTTTTGACACCAGCTGAAGTAGTACATTTGAAGTTTATGATTGAAATTCCTCAACTATTAACTTTCCAAAATTATATCCATTTACGCACTTTACAATATTCATCTCATAATTAGGAAATCCTGAAGATTAAAAAATAAAATTTTTTATGAAGATCTTTGAAGAAGAGAAGTGAAACAGCTAACAAAAAAAAAACTAATTTGTTGGCTGCCCCTTCCTTCTTTCACTATAAATTTTTTTTAACAAAAGTTGTCCAAATTTTTGAGAATAATTGTTTAGAAATTACTGTATGATGTACAAGGCAGATTGTAGCATTGAAACAAGCCTTTGTATGCCAAAGCCGTTTCGAACAAAATTTATTCTACCATCATCAGTTACTTATATGTGTAATTATGCCCCAAAGTTATAAATAAACTTGTTGGCACAAAACTCACTGTAATATAAGAAAAAATATATATGTATACATGCATTGTTTTTTTTTAAGTCTTTTCGACATCTGAGGCTATATAGACTTGAAACGATATATAATATATTCAGTACGATACTTGTAATACTGGCAAATTTATTTACACCAATTGGTATCCAATTGATTTAAATAAATATTTCTCGGACTGCCTGGGATCTGAACCCACACCCCTTGGCTTTTAAGGTTTTCAAGTTTATCAAGATAGACAAGATCAGTATCTTTAACCTCTTGGTCACGAGGAGGG
Organism: Anisolabis maritima; assembly: GCA_010014785.2. Lineage (NCBI taxonomy): Eukaryota > Metazoa > Arthropoda > Insecta > Dermaptera > Anisolabididae > Anisolabis > Anisolabis maritima. Next base: position 12,037 of record JAAAKE020094578.1, on the reverse strand, counting down.
AGACATGCATTGTTGTATACCATACAAAATTATCTTTGGCAATTTTGAGGCTTAATTACACACAGCCTTTAAGCGGATGGACGAAACGTCTCCTTTCGGCTTTGGTTCATTGTTGAGAAAAAATATATCACTATAATAATACTGTTAAGAATATTTGAAGAAATTTTTTGATTATTCAGATTTGTACTTCAAATGAACCACATCGGTTCGGTAGATGTTGTCAAAAGTTGATGAATGGGTAAATCAGACGTTCTTAAGGTAAAATCGGCAAGGCAAAAATCTGGATGGCCCTCTTTAATACATTCTCTATAAATTATCGCATAGTTATTATATTTCGATTCACTCACATACCACCTGCCTGCTCATTAATTTGAGAAAGTGCAAATGAAAAATTTGAACAACAATGCTTACAGGATTTGCAGTTCTAGTTTGTGTCTAACTTTTCTACAAGGTTTTGAGTTATTCGTGTTACTTTGGGATTCGTATTATTTTTGGTTTAACTGCGTTGATCCATTTTATTGAAAAACAAACAATGAAATAATATATTTTATTTGTGTCATTTTAATTCCAAGTCAAAGAGAATTTTTTTATATCATGCGATTTAATTCATTTTAACTTTATCTGTTAAACATGTTAGAGAACTCTTTCCAAATCATGTAGTCTTTTATTATTTATAGATATTAAAATTTGACCCGAAACCTAATCAGAGATCTAACTTGATATCGGTATAGTACCTAGTTAAAAAGAGTACATAGCTATTTTAGACCCATTAATAATTCAAACTCAAACAAGGGCATGATAATCGACATTTATACCTGGTACATATTATTGATTCATATATTTTTAATTACAAAAAATTTCCATACAAGAGCAATTAAAATTTATAAGATTTCTAGTTCAAGACTTTTTAAAATGATAAACGAAATGATTATAGCAAATTTCTTTTTACTTTTCCAGATGAATTTGACTCCTCAGAAATTATACGACGGCCAGGAATCCTAAAGAAACCGCGAGACGATGAGGTTCAAGTTAGCAGCCAGAGTCACAGCACAACCACCGTAGTTTCTTCCCAAGGGATTTTACGGCCTGATGGCACGATGTCAGTATCAAGAGACGTTATTCATGGTAAGAATCAACAAATTTTGAAAGTTTCTCTTTTCAAATTTTATATATACTCTATTTGAGTTTAGCACAGGTATTTCTTTGAAGTTGCATTTTACTGATTCGAGGATGAGGAGGAGACTTAACAGCACAATTTTGACCTCTTTATTGTAGCTCTAGGACTTTTTGATCTTAAGAAAGGTCGACTAAAATATAGATTTGCTTATTTATTTTTTAGCTGAAAAACCCTATTTTACGTTTCTATATTAAATATTACTACTTTATTTTACGCTAGATTATTATTATAATTGCCCTTTTTGTGGTTTTTACTTGGGCTTGTAATATTAAAAAATCCTGATAGTAATTTCAAAATCTTATTGAGAAACGATCCTAAAAAAAAACTTATAAAATAAAATTTTATCTTTGTTATTATAAATTTGAATTTATTTTTTTAAAATCCTTTGCTCCAACAATTATCCATAAATTAAATTTATCAATTATATTTTCTCATATGGGAAAATTTCCTACTAAATATTCACTTTTGGTTTCCTCATTATCTCTATCTTGGAACTAAACTAGATAATTATTCGTAGGTTATTTTTATTATTTGGTCTCTAGCCAAATCTTTATTAATTTTTATTGAACTATTTAAAAATCATTTTATTTTCATTGGCAAATCAACTTTTGCTGTCAAATGAATTTCTTTTTGATTTGACGCTCCGTGAATTTTTAATAAAATTTATTGCAATATATTTTTTTTAAACATTAGATCAATTTAAAATTAAATCTTATCTTCACGAATATATTTATAAACATGGGCCGTAATAATATTTTTCTTAGAAACGTGCAATCGCCTATAAACATACTTCCCCATGGAGAGACGGACGTGCGGATATTCTATAAATTATATCTCCTCGAATGCCAAGGACTGCTTAAAATAACCGATAAAAAGCAGACCACTCTTGAGTGTCCGGGTTAAGTTCAGATATTTATTTATAAAACATTTATTTCTCAAGACTATATAAATATTATATTATAATATCAAGATAAACATAAGAAATTTAAAAATTATTCAGAAGAAAATTTGAATAAACTTTCTTTAATAAGTCGCCAAAAATGAAAATATAAAATAAGTACTAGTGAATTAATTATTTTTAATTTATGGAAGGAGTAAACAAGGCCAATGCACGAGGATTGCCTGTGCAAATGGCAAAGCAATAGAGCCAGGCGCTTGGACTTTATTATTAGATCCACTACAAAATGTCTTTGATTTGGTCATTTACCTCTTGCTCTTAACAACAGATTATTTTAATAAATACTTAAAATATATATATATATATGTGTTAGCCAGCCAGAGTTTTCATTTGGACCGAATACAGAGTTCCCCAAGGTACTATCGTGCAGTGAGACACACACCTCAAACATAGCCACCCTCTGGCCATCTATCGGCCCCTCATGGAGTTACTTTATTTCCTAACTTTCTCCTTCCTTCCTAACTAGTTCTATACTATATTTAATCCCATCCGATCCCTTTATTCCAACCTATTTTATGCTAGGGAAGATGTCCTAGTTTGAGGAAGGACTCTTAGCACCGGTGTGTAGCAGTTATAGTCGTGAAGAGAGCTTCATTGAGAGGAAATCCTTCTTTACGTCCCTTCCATAAGACCGTGTGTCACAGCAACTCCCTCTCCTCGTAGAGTTGCCTGAGGACTTTATTGTGGTGGGAATGTTCCAATCCAGGGCATACTTGAGGATCGTTAAATATTTTTATATAATGAAAAAATCTCATCATGCCCGGGATCCGAACACCGATCTCCTGTGCAGATCAACGACACCCTACTGACTCTTCCACCCCTCGCAAGCCAGAATAAATTCATAATTTCTTAGATTTTAATATCAAAACATTTGAGAAAATTTATTCTCTAATAATAAGTAAGCCATCTCCATTATTGATTGAATCTTAGTCTCGGTCATTGTGAGACAGAGATTGTAATATTAAAAAAAATTTCTTTGCTTAGAAATCTCTGAAATTTAAACTTAAGGCTACAATTTTATATTAAAGAGATATATTGTATATTAGATAGATAGGCTATTGATCAATTCACAAAAATTTTTTCAAAAAAATTTTCACAAAAATTTTTTTTTTTACCTTTTTCAAACCGCATATATTTTCCATTTATAATTTTGTGTGTGAGGGCATCCCTATGGGTTTCAAGCCCCCCTCCCCCTGTTTTTCCCTGAATCTCTCTTTCCCCTTCCCTAAAAAATATTTTTGGACGTATCAATAGACTATTTATGAGAAAAAGAAGTTTTTTAAGAGACTGGCAAGATAAACAATAGGTTGAATTGTAGGACATATCCTTTCAAAGTAGGACGACTGGTCACCGTAGTATCCCAAATTAAACACTTTGGCAAATGAAAGGTACATATATACTTTTTATATAAGTAGAAGAAAATTATCAATTTTTTTAAATCGAACTTGAGATTCTAGGTCATTTTATTTATAAATAAAAGCATTAAAACATAAATTGTAAAAATTTTATACCAAGAGTTTTTAATCAAGTTTGTCGTTTGTTGTTTGTTTTATTCTATAAACTCTTTTTATTAAGTTTCCACCCGGAAGCGCATTAACGCATTTCTCGAGTTTAAATTAGCCCCAATCCCGATAGGTCGTATGCATCTTCTCTCAAGCCAAGGATATTCAGATGCTTTTTGTATCGACATTGTGCGCATGGGGCTTTAAGCCAAACAGCCAGACTCGTTAGCCAGCGCTAAATCTACTTGCCTTCTGTTTGCATTCAGTCTCGATCTGTCTCATCTCAAGAAACCTTCCCTCCCTTTAAACAATGAAAAAGGATGAATTTATTTAGATTATAAAAAAAATGTCAAATGAAAATAGAGAGGAGAATGCAAACTCTTTGGCTGGCAGGTGGACTAACAACAGCCACCAAGGACCAATCGTTGGTCCATTCGAGGCGGCGAGTCATGTGATGATGGCAGCAAATTCAAAGTCAACGAGCTGCGCATCCGCGCAACTCTTATTCCAGGAAAATCCGCCAGAGCGAGTTTACGGCCTCAAACGACAACTGACTGCCTCCACGACTGCACCTGCCCCTCTTTATCTCCTACCTGATCGTGTTTCGAATTCCCAAAAACAAAACCACACCGATGAAACTCACTTATCCGGCATCGAATGGCTGATAAGAAGACTGTCTTGCGATAGTGATTTTCAAGTTCCCTCAAGAGAAACCATGGACGTCACATCAAGTTCATCAGTTCAATGGTCTTTTGGAGAAGATGATAGTGATGATGATGATGAAGAACTACTCGATATTAATAAGAACCGATGGAATAATTCAGATGAAACTACTTATATTGAAAGTAATTTAGGTGATCGGATGGGAATAGCGACTCCCTCAACGGCGGGGGAGTTTGTTGACCAGAATAGAGTGGGGAACCTGTTGGCTCGCAGCGCCCAAAATAGTTTCGATACATTTAATCAACAACCTCTTTTTGATGATGCCCACACTCTTTCAGACATTTCCGATTTGTGTACAGACCATGTCGACCTGAGATATGACCCCGAAGAAAACACTCTCGACCAACTGTCATCCCTCCCTACCGACACTTCCAGTTCAAGCCATACAAGTCTTGAACCGAATTTCTCTCAAACTGAAAATGACTTAACTATTGTAACCCAAACGGATGATATAAATAATACATTGATTCCTAATAATGATGAAGATTCTCAAACAATTAAATGTGATAATAAATTAGGATTATCAGATTCAGAGAAACATTCCACCCAAAATAAATCAGAAAGCGAATGTGACGAATTGAGCCGGACATTTCCAGATAGCACTGTCATTTCAAATAAGACAAGCATAAAATCTAATTTCTCTGATATAAATGTAACTTTTCCTTCGATAACGCAAGAAATATCTTTAGAAAGATCAAAGGAAACATCAAAAAATAAAATTTTAATTTTATTTAATCATCCGTTTTTCTTAGTAGTCACTTGTTGTCTGGTTCTTATGTTTTGGTTTTTTTTACCTGGCATTTTGACAATTACTACAATTTCCTTAGCTGCCTTAATCGTAGGTCTTAAAGGAACAATTCAAGGTTTTATATGAATAATTTTAAAATATATCAATATATATATATTAATTTTATTTTTATTTTTTATTTTTAGGAGAATCAAGTGCTGTGAATGATGAACCACCTGTAACAAAAGTTACAAGTAGCCATTTTACATATGAGACGCCTGAATCTGAAAAGAGAGAACCACTGTCAATTGAACCCATAGGAGAATCCTTGAAGCATTCCAATGAAGACGACAACAAACAAAAAAGGTTCGAATTAATGATATCCCTTAAAAGAGGTCATTTTCGTATTTTATACACTTATAAATTTTTTTGTTAAAAAAAAAATAAATAGGTTCATAAATTAATTCTCGGCCTTTTTAATGAAACTTTGTTGTTTATTATATAAAAAAAAAAAATGAGTAATCACCAAATCTTCAAAGTGATCTTTCTCACTTTCTATACATTTGTGGCACCTTCCAGGTAACTTTCCAATTCCAGTTTGAAAAAAAGTTCTTTTTCTTGGAGATCCAAATTTCCATACTGAACGTTTTGAAACCAGTTTTTAAATGTACTATAGGACACAGCATTTTCACCTAAGGTCGAACAAATAATATCTTTAACCTCAGCGGTACTTTTTTTAGTTGGATTGTGAAAAGAAGGCAATGCCTCAGATGCCTCTTTTAGAATAACATTTCTTTTATTACTGTTTTTCGAGGTTATTTTAGCAACAAGTAGTATAGCTCGTTTTGTAGCTGAAGAATTGCGCTTCAAAACAACTATACGCCAGGAAAAATATACAAATTTAAAAAGATTCTGTCATCGAATAAACTTAGAGGCAGATTTAATTTATACACCTTAATAAATAGAAGAAAATTTTAAAGTTTTAAGTAGACTGTAGAAGGGCCAGTATTTAGAAATGTTCCTAAGAAAATTCTTAACCCAAGGAGTCTGTTTAATTAAAAGATTTTTGGATAAACCATTTAAGAAAAATTTTAATTTAAGAAATTATAAAATTTTATTTAAAAAAAAAAAGCAGAGTAAAAGCCCCCTTAAGTTAAGATTTTTCTTAAGAGCCTTCCTGAACGTACTAAGGCTCCCGGACTTTCTCCCTTCCACTTCATTCTCCATATTTAAATTTCTGGATTGGAAGCTAGAAAGATTAACGATAAATTATATATAAAATATCAGTTATCCTTTTATATTTACTTAAACAAATCGTTATCCAATTACTGAACCACTGATCCTTAGATCAGGAAATAAGAGCTTTGTTTCTGCTTTAAATATACCTTAATTTAAACTTTTGATACAGACTCTCCTAGAGAAGATAGCCATCTATTTGAACTTTTTCCTTTTTTTATGATACGTTAACACGTTAAAGTGAAATTGTTTATTAAATTATTTTTCTCTTATAAATTAATAATCTTTATATAAATAGTGTGGAACGAATTTCACTTCATTATTGTCCCTTGAATTTAAAAATTGTAATTTTTTTTTAAATAATATTATTGTTATTGAATTGTCAAACTTAAATTGATATAGAGAAAAACTACATTTTCTGTAAAATTATAAGCAGAGGCAGATTAAACGGTGGGCAAAGTGCGTGCCCGGGGCCCATAAGCCCGAAAGGACCCTCAAGATTCTTGCTATTTCCATAACTCATAATAAAAAAGTAAATTTAATCCTTAATGTCATTAACTTTTTTTTTTTTATTAAGGTCCCTAATTTAATAAGAAATTAATAAATGAATCCTTAAATTAATAAATGAAAATCGCTATGTATATTTTTCTCAAACCCTGAGTAAGATAATCGGCCACTGTATATAAAGATAATTTTGATTTACCTATTTAATAAAATTTTTTAAATCTTATTTAAATATTCATTATAAAATAATTTTTACACGTTAATTTTGACGATTAATTAATTGGTTTGTTTTTATTTTTAGATATACAACAACCACTTCATTAAATCGAAAATCTAGCGGCGATCAACATCAAAAATCTTCAACGGAAGACAAGTATTCAAGTAATTTGACTTCAAAATTAAAAACAACTACAAAAACAACCGAGGAATCTCCACGGATTACAAAGTAAATAATCCTGGAAAAACTTTTTATAAATCTGTATTTTTATAACTTCTTTTGTTCTTGTGTTTGAGAGAATTTTAGGAAAATACGAGTCTTTATTTGTAGACAACGTCAGAAAAGGGCTGGTTTTATTTTTCTTAAATGTTTGCATTATTTTATTATTTCTTTATTTTGAAAAAATAAGACAAAAGAAATTTCAGGAATTCCAGATTCAAGCCAAAAAATACAAAAACTTTTACGAGTATAAAAATACTTTTATGAGTATTTAATCTCAATAACAATTTTTCTAATCTTTTTGCTTAAATTAACATAATATTTACTTTATAAATTTAATATTTTTAATTTTTAGGACCAGCACAACGGTTAAGACCACCCGGGCAGAACGGAAATCTTCTGGAACCGTAGACGAATTAGAAGGACGATCTTCACCTTCTCGGCGGAGCAACACCTCCTCACCCTCCTTAAGAAAGTCTTCAGGCCCTTCCTCCTCAACAGAACCAAGTTCTCATCCACATCGATCGATCACTCGAGGAAACTCTGTTCGGGCTTTATCCGAGAAATTTATGAAAGCCGGTACATATTTCATTTAAATCCTTTTATAAATGCTTTTATTTAAAAAGTTGCCATTTTTAATTTTTTTATTATTTGTATATTTAATTTAAATGTTTCTAATTCGCTAATATTTTTATAATTTACTCTTTTTAACATAATAAATGAATCTCAATTAAACAAAGTGAAAATGGTAAGTTAGTTTAATAATAATAATAATAATTTTCAAATGACTAAACTACCTTTTCACATTGTAATTATTGCTCTTTTAATTCTTTCTCTATGTATTATAAATTTTATTTATTTAATTCTGAAAAAATGTTTTAAAAAAAGCTTTTGTGTTTTGCATGTTTGGATAAATAAAAATATTTATTAAATTACGGAAATGCATTAATGCAAATAGGTCCTAAGTAAATAATTTTTTTAAAAATGCATTTCTATTAAACAAATTTAACAATGATATGTTGATAACGAAATTAATATATGCTTTTGAAAAAAAAAAAAAAAAAAAACCAAACATGACATCTCGGTGAATTTGACTTGTGATCACCCACACTAACTGTACCGCTCTGCCCGGGCTTGACTAACCTCGACAGCGGAGAACGGCTCGGGGCCGCCACGGGCCTCCTATCCTAAAGCGGGGCTCATCTACCGATCTGCCAGCTTCCGCACAACGGGTACTTCACCCGCCAACACACCCACCGGAGAAGCCCCAGGTACGACGAATAAGTGCCAAGGATACTCCATCTCAATCTCAAATCCTTCTTACTTCTTTCTTTCTCTCTATTAGCACGATTTTCTTTATAGAAATTTCATTTTCTTGTGCGGAGGGATTTAGGGCTGTAATAAAAAAAGAAGTGTAATCAATCAATTAAAAGTGTGATTTAGTTTGGTACATTTATAACTTGTAACTCAAATTGGGAAAATAATGTTTTTAGTTAGTAATCATTGTGAATACAAAGTACAAATAGCTTTCATTGCTCTCATAAAAATAGTTTCAAACTCCGATGCGAGCAAAATAAGCAAATATATACCATTATTGGATTATTTTATATATACAGTAGTACCTTGGTTATCGATTGTAATCAGTTCCAGGATTACTTAACGGTTAACCGTCAAAAAAGAACGAAAATACATTAGTCAAATTAAACATATAATCAAGCGTCTTTTAGCAAAGCCTGCGTTTTTAGCCAAGACATTTTTTTCTTACAGCTACTTGTCGTTAACCAAGGCACCACGGTATAAACCTTTGTAATAGACATAATTTTGAGATGATTTGTGAAGTGCAGTCAGGAAGGGACTCTTACTACAAATCTTTGTTTAGGGTTTTTATCGGTAGGAATGATTAAAAAGATCTTGGCCATTTTACAGATCCGGAAGGGAATATGATCGCTATTAAAATACATCCGATCCTGAGCCAGGATCATGAATTTAGATTTAATCTAAATTTTCCAAAAGCGATCCGAAATTGTTATTTTTTCCCATTTCTGAGAAATGGATCTATATTCTTTTGGATTTTAAACTAAGAGGTTTTAAAAGTTGAAACATTTTCATTTTGGCCTTCTATTTTACTTTTTTTTAGCAGTAATAATAGACCAGCTCAATTAACGAAAATTTTCTAGATATGCCTTTTGTAAAATTATTTTTCCTAAATTCATTTTAATTCATGTATGAAAGTAAAACAAACTTTAAATTGCACTTGTTTTATAAATTAATGCTAATCGTTTCTCTGTATTCATTTACAGAACTATATTGTTGGCAAACACACATCCCTTATACAAATTGCCCTTTATCTTTTAGGCAGATCTATTTATATTAAGAAAGCCTTTATTTAATGGGCTGGATGAGTTGGCTAAGGGATATTACTAGAAAAAGTACTGTTAATCGTGATCTAGTAGTAGAAGTAAATCGCCTCCAAAGAATAATCAATTGATTATAACCTAAATGATAAAATTGTTGTATATTTTCCTATTTTTTCCTTAGTTTTTCAAAGTTTGGGGATTTTATTTCCTATATTATTACTTATTACTATATTATTTTCCATAATGAAAATAAAAGAAATCCTTCAAGGACAGAGAATACTTCCGATTAAGGGGAAAAAATTCAATCAATTTATATTTATTATAACATTATAATTTGGGAATACATTTTATTATTATTATAAAATAATATTGAGAAAGGGCAGACTCTCATAATCATACACATCAAAAGGGGAAGAAGGGGTAGGGATTTCTTAAAAATTTTTTGTTATATTTTCCTTGTTTTTTTTTTCATATTATATTTAATCTGGAGGTATGTTAAATAGATCTCCACTTAAGAGCTATGCAGACATTTCGAAGCCAAGTCTATTTGTTTTGTTGCGCTGAAAAGGAATGATTTCTTTCTCCACAATCCAAACCCATGTGATCCAGCAAAATTTTAAAAATAAAAACTTGTTCATTTTATTTATGTTCTGTCAGAATTTTTCCAATTCATTCCTTTGCCATTTCTCGAGAATAAAATTTTTCAACATGTTCCAAAGAAGAATTCATCAAAAATGTCATAAAATGTAGTCTTTGCATTTAACAAACTAAACTTTAATCTAACTATATTTGGATAAATTTATGTCCTAAATTGAACTTTAGAAGTCATCCATCTTTGACTTCTTTCTCTGCATGGTTTCTTTCATGATTTTCTCGGAAATACTCTACAATCGTAAATTAATTTTCTTTTTTAATAAATTCATAGTGAAAGAATTTTTCGCGCTAATTATTCAGATATTTTAATTTTTCAACAGAAAACTTTATCTTTAGTATATTAATAGAATTACCTTCTTTTAAACATAAAAATTCTTTCATCGAAATTTTGTTTTTCAACCACCTAATTAAAGAAACTTAAGTAGGGAAAAAAAATAGAATTAGGCTATGTCTTATGAAAAACTAACTAAGTTCAAAAGAATAGAGACAATATCTTTTATTTCAAAACATATTCTTTAAATTAATTCGCATGCATATTATTTTATATTCATTTGTGCAAATTTCTCTTAAAAAGAAATGATTGGCATGCCTTATTTAAATGGGATCTGGAACCTCAAGAGGCCTTAACCTTAATTTTAATAAACCCAACTAAAAAAATTATTTAATTATCTATTTTATATGAATATTGTGAATATCTTTAATTTTAATTAACATATTAATATTTTAACACTCAATTTGCCTATATTCTATCCCTCTCAAAAAATTGAACAACTTGTATTTTTTATTTCGTCTGGATGATTAGAAGACCTACATGAAATTAGAAGGAAAACTAAGGCCCGCCACCGAAATCCACGCGGCCCGCGAGATTATTTAGTTATTATTATTATTATTCTATTCCTTTTTTTGGGTCAACTTCTATTTTTTAACATGTATGGACTTCAATAAGTCAAAATTCAGATCTCAACTAATAGACGCCAATCTGAAGCATCACAAGCAAAATGATTCCTGACTACAACACACTCGAGAAACAATTGCACTCATCTTATTGATAGTGGAATTATTAAAGTCGATGATTGTTTGTTAGTTTCATTAATTATGTGTGATGTATCTTAATTAAAAACATTTTGACATTTTGCGTGCCGCTCGCCTGGTCACGAGGCCCTTTAATAAAAGTTTGCCCACCCCTGGTCTACTAAATAGCGCAATCAGAATTTTATATAAGCGAGGGAGTCCAAAAAGTTTTTTTTATTTTTCCATTTTGTCAATTTTCTCTTTTTTCTTTTACTTTCTTGGGCCTTCCTGAATACCCAGCAATACTTTGTCTACCTAAGGACCTACCTACCTAAGTGAAGAAAAGTCGACTGACTTTGGATCTACTAAAGAGGCGATCCTTTTCGGGATTTTTTAATTAATACCTTCTTAGGCTAGAACATGAGATTTTATCCCGCACCTCAATACATGTAAGGAGAGGTCGTTGCCTTGGTATATCTTCCTCTATATATATCCAACATTAAGAAAAAATTCCCCTCAATAATGCATTTTTTAAAAGGCGTAGGTTATACTTGGGCTATGAGAGGGTTCATTTCTTTTACATTGTTTAAATTGGATGAAAGGGCTCGAGTGGAAATAGCTAGATAGAGATAAATATACAGAAGAATTACCTTTTTAATTGGACCTTTTTAATCTGTATGTCAGGGATGTACTGGTATGTTTATAGAGTAATTTTTAGTAAGAAAGAATGGTTTGTATTATAAAAAGAAAAA
>JAAAKE020094577.1:0-41349 GCA_010014785.2 Anisolabis maritima | reverse complement strand
AATGTAAAATTTAATAGAAAAAAATGAAATACTTGTTTATTATCTCTGGTTGACTAATTTGAACAAAAGATATAGGTTGAGTCTTCTAATAATATATAATCAAAATATAAAATTTGAATAAAATCGAATGAAGGAAATGTAGAAAAATGAAAATTATTTTTGAAAAATTCACAGAATACATGACTTGTGTGCGGACTTTTCCAAGTCATTTTCTCTTCCTCATAGCATTGACAAAGGTTGAAAGGAGGAATGGGCAAAATCGTTTCTTTTGGAGAACTTTTCAGTTAAGTCGTATAACTAGGTCTTTTTCCAAATTTTATTATTCCTATTATAATTAATTGAAAAATGATTCCTAAGGAGGAAGTCTCCAAAAGTTTAAAAATTAGTTTTTTTTTCATTTCTCATCAAATTTTAATAAAATTTGAGTTTTAGCTTCTCTTTGATGTAAATAAATAAAAAAAGAAACAATTATATGCCTTTTTTTATAGACTTTTCGGCATCTGAGGCCATATAGACTTGTAAACAATATATAATAAACAAGATTATGATACAATTATCCAGACACATCTATTTACACAAATTTGTATCCAAATGACATAAATAAATTTTCATGGGACTGCCTGGGATTCGAACCCACATCCCTTGGCTCTTAAGGTTATCAATACTGACAATGCCACTATCTTTAATCTCTCCGCCACGGGGGGCCTTTATAATAATAGTTTTTTTTTTTTTTTTATGTATTTATATAATTTATTTGGTCTTTTTGTTTTAATTAATTTTATTGGTTGATTTAGAGGGTTTAGTATTGAGCAGGTAATTATAAATATATAAAAGTCTGAGAAGTTTAGCGTAACTAATTAACCGTTTTGTTAAAAATAATCTTCGTCTTATTTTTGGACCTAATATTATAATAATAATTAATAAGTCAAGTCTCCGAATATTCCAGGAGAGTTACGTCAAGGCGTCAAGTAATAAATAAAATATTCTTTAAAGCGATCGATTTGGCTTTAATTAAAGCATCATCAGGTCTTGCGTTGTGCAGAGAAATGTTTTGCATTTACTTCTCAAGGCCTGATGATGCTTTAAATAAAGCGAAATCGATCGCTTTAAAGAATATTTTATTTATCACTTGTCGCCTTGACGTTACTCCCCTACTCTCCTGGAATAATTAATAAATGGAAACACCTCCGGAAGTGGGATCTAGGAATACACAAAGAACACTACTACACCAGTTCGATGTCAACATCGATTTTTTGTACATCCCTAGGGACTAGTGCAAACGAAAAAGTTTACCTTGCGCTTACGCATTGCTCTTATCCTTTCACTGATAAACCGTAATAAGATCTCATTTATTAAGATATTAAGCTTTCACAACTGACAATAAATTTATTAATTTCCTATACATTTTTTTCCTTTTCTATTAATGACAATGTGAATAATTAATTGTCCCAATGCGACGAACGTCTGTCTTTTCTTTTCCTGATCCAAGGCCGTCAACAAAAACAATACAGGGAAACATGCCTTAAGAACGTCACATCCGCCAATGTCGGTCTCCTTTCTGTGCAACACCGCCCCTCACTTTTTTTTTGCGAATTCGGGTCACATCGTTGTCGATGTCTCCCGGGAATCATAAACAAGCAAACGCTCTCAGTCTTAAGATGTCTCCTCAAAGGAGCCAAAGCGGACAATAAATTCATTAAAGAGACATTCAAAATACATATCGAGAGGGACACGTAGGCACAAGTAGCTTCCTTAATTAATCATCAGCTATCATTTGTATAAAACTAGATATTATTTGTATATGTATGTCGTAAGATTTTTGTAAAATTTTTGAAAGCCTTGTCCCTTGGTGCAGAGGTAGAGGCCTCGCTTCGCATCCCTTCTTGAACAACAAAATTTTTTATTATATTGGCTCCCAAAAATAAGAATGGAATCCAAATAATGCCAGATGTCCAAAAATGACTTAAAAAAAATTTTGTTAAAAACAATTTTATAAAATTAAATTTTATTTTAAATTACTATTAAAATTTACAGTTGGGTACCAGTTCAGATTCAGATATATATATCCTTACTGTCTCCTCAAATATAAGTGGACATCCTGGATCTTTGATTTCATCTTAATGGATAATTAGATGAAAACAAAAAATAATGAAATTTAATAATAGATTTAAAAAAAAAATTAATAATTTAATTATTTAGAATTTCTCCTATTTATCTATTAAGATGAAAACAGAGATACAGATTTTTGCAATCACATTACAGTTCAGTCACTTACTTTTGAGGGGGATAGTATATATAAACTTTTTTTTCTTACATTTATTCATAAATATATTTTTACAAAGTTTTTTCCCTTCAAAATTTAGAATTAAGGTTTTAATAAAAAATTTGACACAAATTGCGCATGTCTCGCAAAATTGGTAAAACTTAAATGAGGACTTAACCGAATTTCAAAAGAATATTTTTATTGAAATGATCATAATAGATCTTATATCAATCAGCAAATTTCCCATAATTCGTAAAATAAATAAATATCAAATAAAAGTACATTAAATATTCAACAGTCTCGCGGGCCGCCAGTTATAAGCTAACTGGATGCCTATTTACAGGCGGAATGGTTTTGCTATTAATCTTCTTCTTTCTTTGTCTTTATGCTGCTAATCAAGGGAGCATGAAAAATTATAGATTCATTCGTGAGAGGGAACAAGCCGGTATTTACTAAAGGTGGGGGCTAGGGAGAGAGAGAAGTCAGATAAAATGAACAGAAAAAATTTTAGCTTTGATAATTCGTATGCATGAGCATATTTTTTATACTTAAAATTATTCATACGCCTGATTAAAACATTCCTTAAAAATTTCTTATTTTACCAATTTTTTTTTTTTTTTAATTTGTCCATTTGAGCATTATAAATTTTAAAAATTAAAAAAAAAAAATATTCAATTGATATAAAACAAGTCCTACCTCACTTGCATTATTTTAACATCTTGACTATAAAATCCAATTATGAAAAAAAAAGTGTGGTTTTTTCTATTTCTCCCATCCCTTCATATAAATATAATTTGTATCGACAAACAAGAAATTTGATCATTAAAAAAAAAAAAAGAGAAAAAAAAGTGATATGTGACTGAAATGTCGATCATGGAAATAATCTATTCATTCTGGCTACTTTTTCACCCTTCGTGACTAATATAATCTAGGGATATATACAACAATAAAAACTATTTATATATATTTAAATTATTCTAAGAAACGATCCAAATTTCTAAAAATTTGATTACGCTAATGAATTAAATTGATATTTTCGGAGAGGTTTCTTTAATTCTTCTAAGGTGGTTGGCTGCCCAAGGCCTTTTCCTTCTTCACTTGAAAAGAATCCTTAATTATTCGGCATTGTCTTCTTTATAATTTCCCTGGGCTTGGTTTCTTATTTTGCAACGCTCACTTTGACTCGCTTTGACATTTAAACGATAAATACGTGAGTTTACATAATTCATTCACACGGGGTGTTTCGTCTTTAAATACTTCCCAAAGATTATTTTCAACGTAATAGCTAAAATGTATATTTTTATTATACTTTTACAAAACTATTGTATACTATTTCTTGTTCCTCATAAATAATCCATGCAAGATTAAGCAGTGCTGGATATTGCTTAACATCAGAGTCGCGAATATAATTTAAATAAATTTTAGGACGTGAAGCGAACCACTGACCTTTGGTACATGAAGCCAAACCTCTATCTCTTCACCAAGGGACAGGACGAATTAGGAGAGTTATTTGAAATTCAAAATCATCATAAAATTTTACCTATTATTAAATTTGCTATTTTCGGATTTTATGTAGATTTTCTAATTATCCATCAAGTTAAAAAAAGATACAGGTTTTCAGGAGTATAATATCTCTGTGGTTATTTCTTCTCTCTCTCAAAAAATAATTATTCGAATCTACTAAAACTTTGCACATATAAAATAAACCGAAAACTGAAGGATTGAGGGAAATAATTAGAAAATTTGTATAAATGAGATAAATAGTATTTATTAATATTTTACTAAAGAAATCTTTGTCTTTTCTCATGAAACCTTACTATACCAGGTAAATTAGCTTAGAAATTAGAAAGCTAATATAAATTAAATTTACTCGTACTATTCAACAACAGTGATTTAATTTAATTGATATACCAATTGGATACTAATGAATTTAAATAAATATGTCTGGGCTAAATGTATCGTAATAGTATATTCTATATCGTTTAAAGTCTATATGGCCTCAGATGCCCAAAGACTTTAAAAAAAAAAAAAATGATTTTTTTGTTATTCCGATTGACTTGTTTCAGATTAGATCTTTCTATTTGTTATTTTAACTTTATTATAATTATTACATATTTTTTTATTAAAATTTTTATTAGGTAAGTATTTTCTTTGCCCCTCCCGCGGGGCCCCCTTCTATCTATTAATCTATTCCACATAACACAGATCTTCTGACATGTTGAAAAAAAAATTATATTCAAAAGAAAAAATATAATAATTTAAATATTTTTTTTTTACATAATAACAATAATACATGATTTTTTGGACGGGATTCCATTATTTTTTGAGTTCATTGTACCTATTACTAGTACGGTCTTCACATTCTTAGCCCATGCGTTAATGAAAAATTGGCCGGATTTGTACTAGAGTTGTTTTGTTTTACGTTAATTATCTTTTATTTGCGTTGTAATAATAACAACATAAAAAAAAAGTACATCGGTTATTTTTTTAGATATAAAATATAATATAAAATTGGATTAAACGATCTTTTTATTGTGCTATTTTTACATTTTGTTTTGACCTTGATTAAGGTTATATCATATGTATTATTTAATTCTTTAATTTGGGGCTCAGGAAATAACCTGTTTTTTTACGTAATTACAGAAATAAAAATTCATTTGTTTATAAAATAACTGGCCGCCCAGATCCACTCCTGCCTCCCTGGGCTCCTTTTCATTAATTAACTATTAGAGAATAAATATAAATTTATTATCTATAATATTAAGACTAGTTCTTTTGTGTCACGCAATTGATAAGTCTTACAACTCGCATTTTTAAATAATAACTCTAAAAGGGAATAAAAATTTCAGCATCAAAAAAATAGAAAGGTATCTAGTATAGGGAAAGTATTGTAATCGTCCAAAAATTTGATCTCGAGATTTTTTTTATCGTTCCTGACTTTTTCGATCTCCCTGAGTCCGAAAATACTTTTTTTTTTTCAAATTATGTCTGTGTGTATGTTCGTTAACATGATAACTCGAGTATGCTTTAATAAGATTAACCAAATTTTACATATTTGGATTACAGCAAAATCTCTAAGAACTCTTGACCTATTTCCGGCAACCGGAAGTGGTATTTGACCTGAAACATTTTTCTAAAAATCTTGAAAACTCAAATATGCTTTCAATGAGACGAGTTAAAGATAGGTAGAATTCAGAAGTTAATATATTTAGTAAAACTACCTTCCCTATATATGTATATTCGAGAAAATCGAGGAGAGACCACTCCCTATTTTTTAAAATATATTTAAGAGATCTGCATAAAATTGAATTTTTGCCCATTAATTTTTTTTACAATCCCTTTTAAAAATAATTATTTTAAATACCTCACAAATTTTTTCTATTTTAAAAAATGAGAAAAATTCTTTGGTATTGTTTTCTATAAAGGTTTCTATTAAAGGTTTATTTGACATCAAACTCAAATTATTTTCTATTGTTATCTTCTTTAATAATTATTTCTCCTGTTTTTTTTTTTGTTTTTTTTTATTTCGTAAAAGACCAGACGTCTGGAGATTGCGAACATTAGCAGGTGGTTCGTTCGATTGTTCTCTTAATTGAGCAAATTGTTCTAAATGTTCTTCTCCTAATGAGGCCATAAGATGAGATTTTATACGCGTGTCTAAATAATTAATCTCTCTTGATTAGCATTCATTTCATTCATATTTTATACTAGAAAGTTAGACATTGAAAAATGAAAAATGAATTCATTCATGGGAGAGAATACGTAATATATCCATGGTGTTTGTTTTTAGTTTATTCTCAAAGTATAGAATTAGCATATTTCATGGATCACAATTTGAACTTGAGATGGAGATTTTTGAATTAAAATTAATTTTCTTTTGTTTTTGTCTGGTTAATTAATTTTTACTTTATAAGAACTTTCTAATTAGATATTTCAACTCATATAACATCTTTAATTTGATATTCTAATTTTTACAGAATAAATAAATAAATTATTAACATACACTAAATATAAAAATCTATTTTTGTAAACAGCTTAGGGAATTTTTTCATTTGAAATAGATATTAGTATTCAATATACTCGTATGCTCCGAGAATAGACATCTGGGCCTTGTCAGTTTATTTTTGCCATAATAATCCATGGTGTTTGTTTTACTTAACTCTCACAGTATAAAATTAACATATTTCATTTCATACAATTTGAAGGCAACTTGAGATGGAAATTTAACACCAAAACAAAACTTGCAATTTTAAAAATCTTTTTGAAAATATCGGAAGGCTACCTGCAACCGTCTGAGCTTTCCTTATATGCGTCCCGAGTCATGAATTTCAATTTTTTTTAATTTGAAATATTTTATCAATCAAATAAGAAAAAAAATTTTTTATTTTTTTTATTTTTACTTTTATTTGAAACTGGTATGGTGATGTTAATATCATTTAAGGAAAAAGTTTCTATTGATTTAATATTGGAAGAGAAAAAAAAATTTTCTGAAAGAAAACTAATTTTCCCCTTATATGGTATTTAATTGATAAAATATTTTTAAAAACAATATAATATAGGAAAGGGGTTGCAGTTAGAATAAATAAGAGCTTCTCTTTATAAAAAGTTTTTACTCGGGACATTTCGACGTAGATTTCACTATGCCATCTTCAGCTATCAGACATTTATACTATTTCTTTATACAGGACATGGTGAGATCTTTGTCGAATTGTTCCAAATAAAGACTTTTTTATAAATAAAAGCTCTTATTCCTGACAATTCTCATCCTATATTATATTGATATTAAGAGCCAAGTTCTTACACATATTTTTAAAAACAGCAAATCCGTCCAATTTCGCACTTCAAAATTAATTAAAGTGAATGTGATACTTTAGAAAGAGTTATTATAATAAGTCTAAATAAAAAAGAAAAAAAAATTACGGCCTGCTTGAAATAGCAAATAAATGTATGTGACCTAAGAGTAAAATGATTAAGACTGTTCTAAAGCCATAGAAAATAATTTACTTCTCGGTACTCAAATATCATATATTCATTGACAACAATATACATATGAATTTGTATTATTTAATACTAGATGTGTCTTTGTAGATATGTAGCAATGCAAAAATATTGAAAAATCATTGTGATATAATGAATGCATGAATATTTTTAGCTTTAAAATGTTGAAGATGGTATGAACGGAGACGTCCGAATAAAGTTTTTTTTTATAAATAGAGGCCCTTAAGCGTTGAAAAGATTTTGGATAAGCTATATTAAAAATATAAATAAAGTAAAAACATTTCTATAATTAATTTCTTATTCTTTACATTTTTGAAAATTTCTCTAAGCCTACAATTGAACGTTTTTAAATTTTTTTATTTAAAAAAAGTATATAAGTAAATCAGGACTTGTCCTAAACTTTATATTATATATAGTGTATTGATTCAAGTATCAAATAATCTTAGGCTGACCAAAGATACAGTATCAGTTTTTTTCTATGATTTGGTCATCCCATCGTCTTAATAAAAATTTATTTCGTCTCAAAAGTATTTTAAATATACCTTATTATCTGTAAAATATTATGAATAGTATATGATTTTAGCTCCTTAGTTTACCTTTTTTCGTCACTAATAAGTTATTTTTTTTGGTATTATGAAATTTACTTCATTTGGGTCTCCTGAACGTCTTTAATTTTTATTAAACACAAACAAATCAGCATTTGTTCTACATTTTATCTATAATATAATATATAAATCAATTTCCAAAAAATAATCTTGTTGACCATTTGTTAATAATATTATGTTATATAGTACATAAAATTATATCATTTTTTCATCCTGCCCCGTTTTCATCGACCTAACCATTCATTGTTGAGTGGAGTAAATATAGTCAGACTTTCTAAATTTTTTCCGAAATTTTCATTATCTTATAAATTATACTATGTAAGCTTTTGACCAATATTTCATTAATAAGAGTACTTCTTTTTGAGATCAAAATAGATTAAATAATTAAATGTCTAATCTTTAATTAATATCTAAATCGTCATATAAGTATTTTTTCTCGACATAAAATTTTTTAAAACATTTTTTTTATAAATAAATAATAAACTTCTCGTAGACTTAATTAAAAAACAAATGCCTGGTTATTAATTCCCGCACTTGTTTTAATATTAAATCCAGACGCATCATGAGAGGGAAGCTCAGGATAAAAAAAATCAATAAATTTGAAGCTACGAACAATCAAGTTAGATAATATAGTTATGTATCTTTTGTATCCCTCCTTTAATCACATTTTCTATACAAAGAGAACATTTTAAATTTAATTAGTAGACAGAAAGAAAGATATGATCAAAATTCAATTATGAGAAAAATAAAATATATTTTCTTCAGATTAGATAAAATGTTTTCTCTTTTTAAGTAGTTTTGTTGTTGTTTTCTGTTAAATTACAAAACACTCCACTTAAAAGACATTGTAATCATGGACGTAAATACAAAGGATTTGAATTTGAATCTCATCTTTCCCATTCACTTTTAAATTAGGTGAAATGTTCTTGCAATTAGATTATTATAGCCGTAATTATAGTTATTGAAAGGATTGAAATGATTAGTAACTTTTTTTCTATTTCATTTACCTTTTAGATTCTTTTAAGTTTCTTTTCTAAATATTAGAATAGACAAATAATCTATTATAGCCTGAACTCATGAAAAAAATGTTTTCCAACCTGTTAAAGCATCAGACCAGAAATTCTAAAGACCCGGGGCGCCAAGCATGTCTTTCATGTTTTTTTTTTATTTTTTTTTATTTTACTCCGTACATATTTATTTATTCATTTGGTTCCACTATAATTTAAATAAATTTTTGACGCTTTGGACGGGAAGCGAATATCTGACCCTTGGTAGGCGAGACCTATATCTCTGCACCAAGGAGCAGGGCATGTTCTTCGTTTCCAGGCTATAATAGATAATTTGCCTATAAGAATATTTATTAATAGTTTTTCCTGTCCTGATGTTTAAACTTAAGAGGTTTTACATAAATGAATTTAATTAATTAATTAATAACGACTTCATTTTGAAATTTTGGTTAAAATTTAAATTTTTACAAATAGTGATTTTTTAATTATTTTTATATTTTCGTAAATAAACATTTTTTTTTTTTTTTTTTTTTTTTTTTTTTTTCATTTTCTAAAACACCACCAAATTCTGTTCATCGATTCATTTATTTGATGGATTAAATACATCAATCCTCATTTCTTTTAATTTTTTAATCCATATATTAGGACTTTCTTCCCTAGAAAATAAAAAGGGAGATGAATGACTGAATTTTAAACAAATAAAAACAGAAAATCTTGATCATTAAATACCAATGAGCCAATGAGTAAAAAGTCACTTGCTTCTCATCTGAAACTTATTTTTTGCATAAAACGTATATGAGCATTATTAAATTTTAATGGGACATTGACTTAATTATTCTAATTGGTAGCGTAAAGGAGTCCAAAAAGACACATTATAATTATAAAAATAAAGAAAAATTTTATGAATAGTCTGTTGACTATACTACTGATTTTTAGGCTATAATATGAATTCAATAAAAAATTTTTTGTTTGATAATGATAATAATGTTGTTGTTTCTTGTTTGCAGTATCCCGAATGGTGGGGGTGGATCCAGCCCCTCAGGAGGCTCCCCCTCCTCCAGCAACAGACCTGCTCCCCTTTTGGTTGGTACCAGGAGCTACAGCCATCGGTAGTGAGACATTCGCATCAGCCCCAGGGGATCCCCATTTCCCATTTGCCAGGCAACCCCAGTGGACCCACTACAGAGAGGTATGTAACCACCAACCACACCAACACTACATTCGCTAAATTCCCCAAATCGCTCAACCGACACGCCAATTCAACCTTTAGATATTCATAGAAAAAACCAACGCCCACGCCGTATATACTTTGAAAAATTATTATCTATATACAACGAAATTTATTTCATACGTCACCGCTTATTTATAAAAAGAGAAGATCCATTCGTAGGGGAGTCAAAAAGAGGGCTGAGGGAAGAGTTACTTCCTTCTATAACGCCATACGCACAATTAATATATCACCCATATTGGGGTTATTAATTACAGGCATTAAATTAAAGACATTGATATATATTTTTTATTTTTCTATATTCATGAGTGGCCACCTTAGATTTTATTAATAAATAATATTTATACAATAACCTTCCAGAGAATAACACTTTGAGAACCCTTGTTTCTCATACCATACAAAACAAGAATAAAATGGACCCTAAACAATTTTGAGGAGTATAAGGGGTTATTTAAAAAATATATGAATTTTAGTCTAAATCGTTAGAGCCGAATTTAAGAAAATCTAAAAAATTAAAGTATTAGTTTTATTTGGCCGATTTTATTGAAAAACTTCGAGACGCATGTGGTGACGAATTTTTTTCGAAGATTTTTTCGTTTTTGAGTTATTAACACACACACCATTTTTTGAGACTCAGGCAAGGTCAAAACGTTCCTTTGAAATTCCCTTGTAATTGCAATACTTTACATATGTATATATGTGCAAGAAAAAGTAAAAATTGATTGAAATTTAATATGAATTTCTTAGACACTACATTTCTTAAAATCTATAATTCATTTTTCCACGAGTTTTCATATAGAACCTAAATGAAAGAGACAACACGCGAATTTCAAAAAAATATCCTTAGTTTCCTGGAAAGAAGCGAAAGGATTTTTCAGAAAATCATACCATTCTTTTCATTTCACAGTTTAAATGGTTTTAATAGTTTACGTCATAATTTATTGCCTTTAAATGGGTCATTAGAACATTCTTTCCAAGGACATTTCTGGTTAGAGGCCGAAAATCAAAATAAATGAGTCTTCCTATCTCTAATCAAAAATTAATCAAAAAGACACTATCTTCGCTTTATATTAATGTTCTAGAAATTAGACATCAGATGATCACCCCCGTCAAAGAACATATCCAAGGATGGAACTCTTCTAAGGTTGGATTCCCACCCTCTCACCCCCCAAAAAATTGTTCTGGTAGTCAATATGATTTTAATGAACTTTATCGCTTAAAAAGGAAAACGAACCACCGATTCTTGGAACATGAAGCGAGATTTCTATAGGGATAGGGTTATAATTCCATACTATTTTTGATGATAACTGTTATCCGTTTAGGTTCTGTAGTTTAGTGTTAGCTGGATATTTAAACTGGAAATTCTGCTCTGAGGATCGTCACTGTAGAGTACCGAAATATTTGCATTAAAGCGAGATGATGAGAGAAAACGAAAGAGTTATCCGTTTGTATTTATTTAAATTAATTATAGCTAATATAATATAAATATGGCTCCGGTCGGGAAGCAATCCTCTGACATTAGATTTGATTCACAAAACCTCTGCTCTAAGTAGAGAGAGAGAGGGGCTGCTAGATTAATTAGTAAAATCAACGTTCCTGGGTTCAATTCCCGGGCTGCGAGTTATGATTCCAAATTAATAATAAATATTTTTCTAAAGTATGTTTGATATTATATTATTCAACACAAAATTATCTACAAACTATAAATAGTTGATCTTCATATAACTGGTTTCCCCCACCCTGTGGCCGAGATTTTAAAAGTGTTGACATTGTTCATATTGATAACCTAGAGATGTGGGTTCGGGTCCCATGCAATCCGATGAAAATTTATTTAAAACAAATGGATATCAAATATACCTTGATCATTGTATCGTAAATAAATATATATCTTTTAAAGTATATATGGCCTTAGATGCCTAAAAGGTCTAAATATATATATATAAATAGATAGGAAGTGTTTGAGGAGAAGAAAACCAGCCTTTGCTCTCTCTCACCCCCTCACTTTATTGCAAATATATCGGTCACTATAGAGTGATCACTCCTCAGTGAGATCAGTGTGTGTGTGAAAATATCACATTAATTCGCCACACTTGCTGTACATGCAAATGAATATTAATTATGATATATATTTTTTATTTATATAACAATTACTCTCAAAAATCTCATATCTGCACTGAGGAAGGTCTCTGACCCTAAAATCTAAACTATAGAACTATATATAGCATCTCCCTAAAAATTAATTCGACAACTTGTATCTTTTGTTTCGTCTTAATTGATAATTATAAGAACTACATGAAATTCATGTTCATCAAAATTCATATTTTTTTATCTATTATTAAATTGATTACTTTTGGGTTTCATGCAGGTGTTCTAATTATCCATTAAGACGAAACAAAAGATACAGGTTGACCATTTACTTTTGAGTGGGATAGATATATTGGCAAAATTTATATTTATTTTTCATCTTCCTTTCTTTGTCTTAATTTACATTCTTATTTTATATACCCCTTATTTTAGTAAATAAATTGTTATGCAAATATATTATTTTTAAACGAAAGACTAGTTGCTAATTTACTCAAGAACTCGAGTAGGTGTAAACTTTAATAGTTTCCAGATGATACAAATTTTATGACATCCACTCACCGACTTTAAGCCTATCGATAGAATACTAATCAGTCTCTAATGTAATTCAAAGCCTTTGCAAAATTGATTTATGTATAATCCCTGATGCGGAAACTTCAGGACATAAACTCTCCTAGATTCTCTTTAAAACTTTGTCTATTATATCATTTTTTCTTCTTTTATTTTCAGAACTCCGAGTTAGAGCTTTATGGTTCATCGTTATTCGAGGCGGCGACTCGTTCACTTGACGGGATGGAGACCCAAAATCCGAAAACTACCCTCGAAACGGAGCCTCCCATGCTTGGGGACGAACCCCCTCGTTTGGCCAAGCCTCCCCAAACAACAGTTCAGGCCGACACATCCTTCCGAAGACAAAATTCCTCGGAATCAATCAAGGTAAATAAATACTCTACTTTTTTTCTATTCATTTACTTGACTATCTTTATCATAACAAATCAATTTTCGACGTAGAAGAATCGGATTATGTATTCATTATTTATATAAACAAAAATTCATTCTAATTAAATTTTTCAGGATATTCGAAAATGCCTCATCCCTAAAAATTAATTTAAAACCCGTCTATTGTTGTTCAAAAGTTTTTTTTTTTTTTTTTTTTTTTTTTAATTTATATTCGACCTCATGTTATATCTTTTTTAAAATTTTACATTTTATACAAAATATTAGAAGTAAAAACATAAATTACATAACAAAAAATATAGAAAATAATATATATACAAAAGATAGATCAAATATAGATATTTCTAAATAAAACTTTAGACAATAAATATATTTATATTTATAATTATTACAAATTTGTAGTAGTAAAAACATAAATTACATAACAAATAACAGAAAATATAATTATGTATATTCAAAAGTTTAATTTCTCACTTTTATTTTCTAGTAGGTTAATTTTTGAAGGTCATATAAACGACTAATTTTTTCGGCAGCAATTTGTAGGTGATTATTGCTGGATATTTCGAAAGTTATTTACAACTCTCCTTTATCAACGAGTTAAAAATAATAAAATTTATTAGTGTGAGTTTACAAAAAAATATTAAAGAGAAATTTTTTATAACAATATTTTTGAGGCTCACCTCACCTTAACAATGCCACAAACCAGTACTATGATGGAATAATGGCCTCCTTGTATAAAATAAAATTTTCTCCGCTTCTATGACCAACAACTATATTCCGGCATAGGTGAGATGAGCGCCGGCAAATATTGTTATAAAAAGTTTTTCTCCAATTTTTTTTTTTTTTTTTTTGTAAACCCACTTTAATAAATTTTATTATTTTTAGCATGTTGATGAAGGAAATAACCTACTAAATATCCGGAAATAATCAGCTGTAAATAAATTTATTTGTACCAAAAAAGTAGTCTTTTATTTGTCCTTCATCTTTAATATTATTCATTCCACTCTCTCATACTTATTTTTTGTTTTATTTATTTAAAAATATTAGTATATGATTCGTTTTTAAAAAACTTTTAAATAAAGTTTATTTTTGCAACCCTAGCCTAATTCATCCTCTTCTCTTTTCCACCTTCTAGGTTTTACTCTCTGCAGTTAGTTGTTAGTCTTTTGATTATACAAAGGGGCCATGTTCCGTGCTCTGAAAATTTCTAATTAAATAGTTAAATTAGAATCTTATAGCTCAAGGCAGCAGCCCTCAAAGAGTAGATATTTTCAACAAGGCTCAATAAGTGAACCTTTACAGGCTAATGAAATCAAATTTTCGGCATATTTTACCTTTACTCTTCCGTTAAAAGATCCATCCCTTAATAATAATTTTTGCAATTTTATTTTATATCTTAATATGGTAATAATAATAAAAAAAAATTTATACTTATTTTTAATAAATCAAATTAATCAATAATTATTTGCTCTTTATACAAATTCTATTTAATGTTGACCTAAATATCAAATTCCATATTGATTGTTACAATAGTTATTAGATTATATACTATGATAAAATTTTATCATAGACATAACAACCTGACATAAATTTATAAGCGACTGACTAATGGCGTCCCAAAGACCATGCTATAGTAATATTTTACCTATCAACTCTAGTTATAAATTAAATGTCACTGACTAGAGAAAAAAGGTTGACCTCGCATACTATTTTCATTGATGAGATTGTTTTTTAAAATTGGAAATTTAAATGTCAGCAAACACGTAGCTAAGGCACTAAGATCAGCAAGAAATTTTTAATAAAGAATAGGAAAGGAAAGACCAAAAAGAATGTTTTATAATTAATAAGCGGAGGGGCGCCTTTATGACCGAGACCCTCTTGTATTACGCGCTTTGCGGGATAGTATTTTATAGGCGCTGGAATGTTTTTAAACAGGGGGAGGGAGCAAATGGTGGTGGTTAGGCGGGGAAGAGATACGCACTGATTAACGATTAGTCGGCCATGTTCACTTATCAATTTTTTCCACTCAGTTTTTTTTTTCTGTTTCGAAATTTTATTATTGCTCTTTGGTAAAATGATTTTAACTAAATTTCAATACAATAAATTTTCTCCTACCTTCCCATTTCAGAGGAGAATATTGTCCCCATATTTTCGGCTCCTCTTCTGTTCAAAATGTTGCGACTATAGGAATAGACAAGGGGTGGAGAATCTTTTTTAAATGAAAGGCCTTATTCATATAAGACTTATATAGTGGATTCTTACAACCTCAATTTTGAAGTAAAACATACTAATTTATCTTTTTTTTTGTTTTTACTCATTTCTACATTTTGTAGAAATATATTTAATAAAAATAAATTAATATGAGGCCATATAGAATTTAATTATTTAAGATACAGCACAGGCATATTTATTTATATCGATTGGCATCCAAATGATTTAAATAAATTTTCATCGGAGGGGATTCGAACCCACATCCCTTGATCTGATATGCTATCACTATTGACAATTTCACTGTGTCTAGCCTCAGAGCGGGGGGCTTTTTTTACAATATAGTTTTTACAAAATAAAAATATACAAAAATAAATTTTAGAAGAATAAAATATATATATAGTAATCTTAAGGACTGAGGGCTACTCATTTATATTAATATTACATTCATCTATATTTTCTAACAATAAAAATTTAAAAATATATAAATAGAGAGATAATAAATAACTTTCCTAATTGCTATTAAAATGACAATTTATTGCAATTATTTTACATTATGACAGGGGCTTTGAATTTTATTCTGAATTTCAAAATTTAAACAGAAGTTCGCACAGATCTTAGAAGGCTTCAGCTTCCCCACCCCTAAAATAGATTAAAATATCAAAACTTAGTAAAAGAAAAGGAGTAACATTGAAATTTTTTTTTCTTTTAAATGTATAACAATTTTAAACATAACTTTAGTTTAAAAAGTTTATTTATTATGACTGCTGGTTTTTTCAACATTGACCTGAAAGGGTTCCCAAATTTTTATGGTCCGCCACCCACTCTTAGAAAATAAAATTTTTCGTAAAGCAACCGAGGATAAAAGAGACGGACGGGTGTTCTTAGTGAGTATGTATTATAATCCGAGACAGCTTATACGTTAATATTAAATAATAAACGTTAAAGTTGTGTATACCTTTTATTTTTACACTGCCTTTTTTTTTGTCATTATAAAAACACACAGTTTAGGAAACCCTGCCTTATAAACATCATCGGTAAATTGTTTATAAACATTATTATAACCTTCTTTAAATGAAATGGTAGCCAATTATTATATTTTAAAGATATTTTTTTCGCTAGAAGCTAACACTTATCCTTAGACAATGATAGCGTCTTGTCTATGCTCCAAAGGGTTTCTCTCTTATTATAATTCTTTCATTACGATGTCGGTAGATTCAGGGGCATCTCAACTGGTTAAAACTTTTAAATCTCATAGAAATTTAGTTTGTTTTTTATCTTTTTTGGCATCTGAAGCCATATTTATCTAAATTAATTGGTAGCCAATATAATTTATGATTTACCACCTCACTCTACCTCTGCTCCAAAACAGGTTTAATTATTAATTGATATTTCACATTCAATATATCTTATTCTTTCTCCGGATCTTCGGATTATATGTATAAAAAAAAAAACAAAAAAAAATTATAATATTATACATAGATAAATATTGTTTTACGTAAATGAACCCGGCCTTGGTTAATGAAAATTCAATTTCTCAAGACTTTTTTTTCGAGGTCATCTCATTTTAATTTCACTTTTTATATTCATATTAATTAAATAATTTATTAATAATTTTTTAAATTATTTATTATTGACCGCTGACCTAATTAATTAAACCACTGACAAGGCTTGTTATTTATTATTTTAGGTTTAATAAAAAATTTATATCCTTATTTTCATTGCATATTATCACCTTTGATCTTTATATTTAAATATTTTTTATAATAATAAAAAAATATAAGTGGAGGTCAAAAACAATTTTATACTTATAGCACTTCGAAAATATAAATTTATTACTTGTGTATAAATTATTAAATAAACATTTATACGTTTATTAAAATATTTTGAAATTATTTAAATTTTATTTTAATTAGCTTTCGATTTCAAAGGTCAGAGGATTAAATAAATATTGCAAATTATTTTTGTATTTTTTGTATTTTGTTTCTGAACATTTTTTCGGCAGAGGTTCCGTTCTATTTTTTCATCTTGCTTCCCTAATTTTTACTTTTTTAAAGTTTCTATGACATGCCAAACTCCTAAATATTACATCATCCCAAATTTTTTTTCTTACTGCTTTTCCTTAGCTTTCTTTGTTCATTGGCTGTTTGTTGTTCGCTTTCTCTGATTGCAGTTTATTATTTAAAGATTTTAAGAATTAGAATTACCATTTCTTTTGAATAGTTTTTAACTGGAATTCGAAAAATTACGGCACAATAATAACGAATGGTTGTTGAAATTGTCTCTTAGGCTTTCAATTTTTCTGTGGAAATTTGGAAATTTATTATAAAAAATACATATGGTATATGTATTCAACAGAGAGTAGAAACTCGTCCTAATTATTATTTTTTTGATTATTTGATTTCAAAATAATATAATATAATATAAATAAATACAAAAAAAATATTACTATTATTAAAAATAAATTAATAAATTTTCTTTTGGTCAAAAATATTTCGCATATAGCTGAGAATATACTTTTTTAAATTACATTTTTGAAAATAGTGGAAAGGCCGCTTCGGTCCTATGAACTATTACTTACGAATTTGATCATAAAACATCCATCTACCTTTGTATTCTTATTTATTTATTATTTTATATCAACATAAAATTTTAAAGATAATAAATAAATAACTTTCCATATTGTTATTGAAATGAAATTATTGCAAATATTTTTACATCGTAAATTTTAAATTAAAATTTCAAAAAGGCCGCAGGTTCCCATATCTCTCTGCTCTTGGTGACTTCTTCTCTTTTTAATTCTTAATTTTTAATTAATTAATTTTCCTTTTCTGAGATCTCATGATCTAGTTAGTAATTAACTCTAATAATTTGGTTCAGGCGGACCCAATCAAGAAGGCAAGTCGCGCGTGGGCAAAAGAAGAGGCAGCTGCAGCGGCTGCGGTTGCCGCATCTGTTACTCTTTCGGCTAGCACCGTCTCGGCAACGACCAACAAATCCCTGTCCGAGAAAACAAGCACCCCCTTACCTCCAGTTGTCAATCAAACAATTAGTGCCCGTTTGCCAAAGACAGCCCCTCGGCAACGCGAAATCACCTTCGGCGAGGATTACAACGCGACACACATGGGCCTCCCAAGGAACCTCACACTTCTTGAGGAGATCGAGGCTGAGCTACAGGCGAGTCAACGACAACGTCCTCAGGTGACCTTCCTTCTTCCTTCCCCCTTGTTATCTAAGGGTAGCGTGCGAATTTATTAATAGATATTACTCGAAAGAACGTCTTATATTTTTATCAAGTGCAATTATTATTTGTATTGGCTACCCTCGAGGGTCCCAAGAGGAATAGAGAAGTAGGAAAACAGTTGTAGACGGAATCTTCCCCCTCCTTAAAAGAGATCAACATCAAACAGGGGAGGTCAAGATAAGTGTTCTTGTGATTAGAGGGAAAGTTTTTTTTTAGTTTGTATAGCCCTACTTTGATAAGATAAGATTTTTACAGATCAAATCGAGTAAATTACTTATCCCTACTTCTTGTTTCTTAAAAAGGTTCGTCCTTTTTGACTTTTCTCGTTCAATTTTTGCAAGATAATTTTTCAACCTTTTTTTTTTTTTTTTAATATAGGCGGATCGCCTATCCGTTGAATGATCAGAACTAAAATAAAATTCGGGTGTTACCTTGATTTTCTCTTATACACATATATAGATGAGTTATCATGGTTTTTAGAAAAACATTTCCGGATTTCAGAAATAGCCAAAATAGATATCTTCGATTTTGCTATAATGAACGTATGTAAAATTTGGTTATTCTACATTATAGCTTGTTCGCCTAATGAACACAGACATAATTTGAAAAATGGGATCTCAGAGAGGTCCAAAACATCAAGGACAATCAAAATCTTGAGATCGATTTTTTCTATGATTACAACACTTTCCCTATACTAATTATACGAGAAAGTAAAAAAATGACTTTTGATTGGTCAAATTATTTATTATTTTTCGGTCAATAGTTGTTTTTTTTAAGTCTTCGGCATCTGAGGCCATAAACAATTACAACTATATATTTATTACGATTCTGATTATCCCCGCATATTTTGGTCGATAGTTTCGGATAATTTATTTTTTTATATTTTTGTTGTCTCTCCCCTTCCTTTCTATTTTTTCTTTACTCTATATTAATATTTATTTTTTCAATTTTATAATTCGCATCCTACCCATAATCTTCGTAAAATGATTAATCTAACCATTTTTACCCTCTAACATAAGCTCTAAGTTAACCGAATATTTATTACCCACTGAATTATTTTTAAAGTTGCCATATTTATTTTTTTTAATGATTAAGGCCCTC
This sequence comes from Anisolabis maritima, assembly GCA_010014785.2. NCBI lineage: Eukaryota > Metazoa > Arthropoda > Insecta > Dermaptera > Anisolabididae > Anisolabis > Anisolabis maritima. The sequence goes on along the minus strand of JAAAKE020094577.1, from coordinate 21,656 downwards.
AGAAAACTACAATAAATTAACCCAAGGAAAGAGAAATAAGAAATAAGAAATTTTCACCCTGAAGTGGAGTTCGCCTTTTTGAAATAATATAATTGTATAATATAATAATCTGATTTCTCTCTGAACCCAAAAAAAAATTTTTTTTCTTTTAAATACGTATACAGAACCGATTTTTTTCTAGAAATATTTTGAATATAGTAGCTATATTAATATATGCCTTTTGAATTCTGAATCTCGGAAAACTCTTAAATCTCCGCCTCTAGAATTTTGGTCTGAAAAACATCTATACATATATATATATTTAATCAAATTAAATTTTCCTTAGAAGAGATTGGTGGTATTATTATTATTTTTGAAATTGCAAATCAGAGCCCGAGAATGGGAGTCGTCTTATTTGGAATAATTGATATTTTAAAAAAATTGCACTTTATGGGTCTACTTTTCTTGTTGTTGTTGTTCATGTTGCTTATATTATTAAAGAAAAAAATTTAAATATTGCATTTATATTTTGAGAATACATAATTTCATCCTGAATTTGGAATATAAATAAACAGCAACTATTTTAAATAAAATCAATAATATTGAATTTAGGCGACAGTAACTAATTTTGTCTGCTCAATTTAAATAAATCCATTTTAAACAAATTAAAGGGGAGAGAAAAAAATTAAATAAAAAAGTTCCCAATAAAACCTCTTAACTCTTTCTCTATGCAAATGGCATTTTTTTTAAACTCTTATTAATAAGCGAATTGATTCAACCGAATTAATTTGAATATCTTAATTTAAGTTAAAAAATTTTATAAAATGATTACAAATTTCTTTAAAAGTTCTATCAATATATTTTTAGCGCATTTCCCATGCGCAAGAGAGAATGAGAAAAGGCGATGTTGCCTTCTCTTAGAACATGTGATATTCTGCCCCTTTGACTTTTGACTGATTCGTTTATTCTTCGAAAGCTAATTTTTCAGGTGATGATCCATCTAAAAACAGAAATTAGATGAAAATCAATATTTTAGAAATTTTCATTTTTTATTTAAACAGGAAATGGCAGCTTGATAACGGCATTATTTTGCCAATTGTTTATTTTTATTATTTCATTAAATAATCATATTTAAACTTCATATTAAAATATAAATAGGCCTATTTTGTTTTAATTAACTAAAGCTGTCTGCCACAGACTCCGCACACAATAACGAGTCCAACTCACTAAATCCTCTCCAATTGCTACCCTAAATAAACAGATCTGTTTTTATTATTTTATTTTATATACTTGATAAATTTATCAAAAATAATATTTCAATTATTTTTTTTTTTTTTTTTTTTTTTTTATTAAAAAGTACGATATTTAAAGCATTAAATTAATTTATACTAAATGAAGGCAAGGTAATCTAGAAAAAAAAAATTATGAATACGATTAAAAAATAAACAGCTGGTTTGACAGATTTTTATGACTGGATAGATACTTCAGGAAGTGGATCGGAGAGGGAGGGGGGGGGGGGTGGAAATGTCCTCATCAGGGCAAATAAGGTGTCACAATAATGTCATAATTTAACGATAATAATGTCTCATTGCTTATTCTGCTTATCGACATTATTATTTTAATTTTGTTTTTTAATAGTATCAAAATTTGTCCGGTTTATATACAAAACATAGTTGATGGCACAAACGCCTGCTCAGTTATTAAATTTATTCAAATCAATCAGAGATCTCTTAATTCCGCCGAAGATTGCCGACCCCTGCCCTCTAATTTTATTAAATTTTGGGAATTGGCAAATAGCCATTGAGAAATAAAAACAATTTTTAAGATAGTCTTAATAGGTAATCTTGCTTTCATATCAAAAGAGTGATTTAAATTTCAATTTTCATAAAATCTGATATCGTTTTTGAAAAAAAAAAAATTTATTCTACCTTGAATTTTTTAATTATCAATTAAGTTTTTTTATTAACGTTATCTGATTAATTATTTCCTTTACTAATTATTAGATTTAACTGGAAATTGTCGATTGATTTAAAAGATTATCGATTCGATTGCGTTTGATTAATAGGAGACTGCAGCTGCAGTGGCTGCTGCAGAGGAGCTTCCATCCGATAGGCAACTGGACGCCGGTGCAATTGCAGGCATCGCTGTCGGGTTAGCTGCAACTGCAGCACTCATCGTTGCCGCAAGTATTGTCCTATATCGACGAAGGTACCTCAACCAGCCCCACACACTCAATGACAAATGCAGTAACCCCGATTCAAGTGGATACATCGACGATACCACTCTTCGGGTGAGTGAGAGCGAACGTTAATTATGAAACTGATTTGCTAATTAATCATATAGGGGGAATTGATAAAAAAATTGTTTTAATGTTAATTAAATTCATCATTTCTAATAAGATGGGTTGTTGTGTCGTTTGATGTGATTAGAGGGTTGATTTCCGATAAAACTCCCCTTTAGCTGGAGGAAATAATTTCCAAAACACTTAAGTGGAAGTGCATCAAACCGGCATATTGAAGATCCCGGGTTCGATCTTCGGGGTGACGTTTGACTTTTTCATAAAGAGGTGTGTATAGCCTGGCTTAGTTCTCTGGACCCCCATGTATGCCTTTAATACAGCCAATATAAAATTTCTGCAATTTTTCTTTCTATAGTGCAAGGGTAGACAATCTTTTTGAAAGTAAACTAAATGAACAAATTTTAATAGGTATTTCAGACGCAAGAAGAACCATGTTATCAAACTATAGAATGACATGATATTTTTTGCAATTTTTTTTTTGATTCGACTTAGTAAGAATATGCAGTTAGCTCTGGAAAGATGTGTGAATTTCTGAATTGGGCCCTTGGGTCGAATTCCAAAGGAACATTTAAAAAAAAAATAGGCACCAAAGTTGCAAAACTTTATCGTTCTTCTTAAAAAGGGCTAACCATATCAGAGCCCCTGGGAATATGAGATGGGTCCATTCTGTAGAGTATGCAATTCATGTTTATTTTTATTACTATTTTTAGGTTATATTGTTTATATAAATAAATATATTTTTTATTAATTATATTTAAAAAAAGGAATATAAGTTAAAGAGATTAAACAAAGATTATATGTGATGACGTAAGTTTATTATAAAAGATTGTTATGAAATTTGATAGAGGGCTGGAGATAAGCTCCTTATCTTATTATCACTAATTTTTAAAAGATTTGGTCTAGGGGATGCTGAGAAAATCGATTCATTCTAAATTTTAACACCTTCTCTTCAAAGACTAAATTTGTAAAATTTCTTGCATCTGCACTGAGTAGTTCCAGAGCTATAATCCAATAAAAATCAACATAGATACATAAACACATATATATATATATTTAAGATTTTTTGCATTTTTTGACTTTAAATTTAAATTAGTAGATGGCGCAGTATGTAGCGGGGGGGGGATATGAATTTCCTTAAAAAAAAATTAATTAACTAATTAACAGAATCAAGTGAATTTAATCAATAAAATCTAAAATAAGACATTTTCATCATTTAATTAATTTAATTTAATAAATAGTTACTTGTTGACAATTTAGGGCCAATCAGCTAGTGAGACCATTAGCGCCAGAGTTTCTGACCTTTTTTTTTAATGGATTGTCACAGACAGTTCATTTTAATAAAAGGTAATAAAAAAAATTTCGATTTGATTTTAAATATATTGAAGAATTTTTATCCCCCCCGAGATACTAACATTGTACCAATATTGATAGCCTTAAGGGCTCTGGGTTCGGACCACAATTGGATACCAATAAATATGTCTGGATAATAATTACAATAAATGTGTATCGTTTCAGGTCTATAGGGCCTAAAATGCCGAAAACACTAAAAAAAGGAATTTTTATATGTCCGAGTTTTCATAATTATTTATTTACAATGATGATTAGATTTTCTTTTTTATCTTTTAATAAAATTTTTTTACATTACAACTTATCTATTTCTATTGTTAAAAAGAAATATATATATATAATTAGCTATTATTTGAGAAAAGGATTCCTTTTGATCGAGTGTTTCATTCACCCTTTTACAGGAGAACAGCGAAGAGATGTATAGCTTGGACAACGACTCGTTTTTGAACAGCCTCGAGGCAATGACCATCCAAAATTATTGGACTGACAGCGTCAAACATACCAAGCTGTGATCTCATTTCTCTCTTTCTCTCTCTTTCCCATTGATAAGAAGTGAAAAACTCACAAGAGATCCTATTCTATTTTAGGTTCTATCCTATTTAAATAATGCCCGATTGACATCACTTCCTCCCCTCCCCCTCCCCTTTCCCCAAAATGCATATCGATATTCTCTCATTAATATTCTTAATCTTTCTTCATTTCTCATTATTATTCATTCACTCAATTAGAGGTTGTCTTATTTTATTTTTATTCTTCTTCGAATTCTTTTTATTTATTTAACTCTTTTTTTTTATTTATATTCCTATATGAATTTAAAATTACGTCCAATTTTTTTTTTCTTTTTAGGAATAATAATTTTATATAATAAACAAATGACGAAATTGGGGTGTAATTAAAAAAAAATTTATTGAATTGAAAAATTAGATCGAAATATTTTTAATACATTCAAAATTTTGGAATATTATATTTTAAATTTATTTTAATTTTAATAATTTCATTTTTATTATCACATCATTATCAAATTTTTTTTCATTTTATACAAAGTTTAATATTATTCAGGACCAGGCTCATTTGCTTATTTGTTCCTCTATAGACCTATGCTCGGCCTAAGAGGGCATATATTTTGAAAATTATAACTTAGAATTGAGTCTTTTGGGATTCACCTAGTTTAAAAGCACGAATAACTAACCACGTCCTATAAAAAAAGATCCCAAGTCAGAGTTGTCAACTTCACTTAGATCAAATTTTTGTAGAAAATTTCATTGACCTTTATTACGATCAGATTTGACAACAAAGGGAATATTTTTTTATTTAAAAAAAAAGTAGTTGAGGGGTAGTTGAAAAACAATTGAGAATAAAAGCCACAAATTTTCACTTGGACTCTACTGAGTCTATAATGAAGGAGACTGTATTAACTCATTACCAAGAGCAATGGCCTATTATCAGCTGCCACTTCTCAATCAAAGCCAAAAAAATTACAAAAATACTAAGTTTAAATTTCTAATAAGAACAATTTATAAATAAGAAAAACCAGGAGCTGGTCCTGTTTTTATTTTTTCACGGGCAATTTAAAAAGACCTAGATCTTTGACCGGGACCCTCCAAGACCTCGGACTCTCTACCTACAAGTCGCAATCAATCACAAAATAAGATGGGGTTTGAGTGGGGGAAATCTCGGCCTTTCTTTGGCTCGAATATATTAAATTAAATTCTATACTTTTTCATAAATATTTCTTTTTTCTTTTTGTTCCCTAATTTTAAATGATGTTTCCTATTTTTCATTTCTTTTATTTTTGTAATGTAGATTTAAAAAAAAAAAAAAGAATTTCCCTTTAGTTTTAGATTAGGACTATGTAAATAAGTCCCAAGAGGCTGTGTTTACCCATTTTCTACCAAAATTTCATACTTTCCTAATATTTTCTATAATAAAAGCAATACTTTTAAAGTATTAATCTCTACTCTTATAGATTTTATCTCTAGAAGTCATTTTTTTATGTTCAGTATGTGTATAATATACCAAAGATCATTCATTTTCCGTCCCTGTGTTGTGAATTTTTGTAATTAGAATAAATTTTATTCTCGTTAACATATTTTTTTTAATGTTAAACTTGTAGCATTATCAAAGTAGTTGTTTTTGGAAAGGCTGAATTTTCATACATACAGTATCGAAGCAATAGTAGAAAGAATAAACATAACTATATTTTTTATTTTTTGATTAATAATAAATTTTGAATACTTAAAAATAGGAAATAAAGAAAACAGACAATCGGTTTTCTAAGTGGTACAAATATTCTATTAGAAAAACTGTTTCTATAAAATTAATATATTAGACATATTTAATGCTTCCTCAGCCATTAAAATAAATAAATAAAAAGTAAATAGATTTCTATTTGTAAAGACATAAAATATAAGGTGTCTGTGATTTGGTTTTCGTAATAAAAAATAAGAAATAAATTAAAAAAATTATTTCGTAAATTAGCTCTGTACATTAATAATAAATAAATCAAATGCAAAAATACCTCAAAATAAATTTTTTAAAGAGAAATATTAATGACCAAAATAAAATTACATTCCTATAAGAATTTGAAGTATATTTGCAAAAAAAAAGGTAGAAGAAGAATTTTTATATAGTATTGAAATGTGTTAAACTTAACTTTATTTATATAATAGATAGTATTAGTAATTAGTAAAATTACATTTAAAATAAAATATATTCTTTCACTTTTTATGAATATTGTATAATTTTATTTTATTTTACCTGTGAAATAATAAAAGAAGTTTTAAGTGTGTTCAGATTTTATTTTAAATATTCTTTTATTTTTCCTTATATAAAATTTCATTCCTTTGAAAATTTGAAGTTTATTTGCAAAAAAAAAGTTTGAAGAACTTTTTTTTATTTTATTAATTCCTTAAATCCATATTCATAAAGCAATTTCAGGACCGTCGAGAGCTCTACCCGGCCTCCGGAGCAAATCTAATTATTTTTATATTTAGCACCAGGTCTTTTCGTGTCTGATGTGTAGACTTCGGATGCTTAGCCTTATTTATGTGAAAGGGCCTATTAAAAATTTGAAAATATATCTTGGCGGATATCGAGCAATTAACCTATCTAATGCATCTAATCTAAGTACCTGTTTTTGTCTATTTTCGACGTTTTTTTTTTCATTCTTTGAGCATCTGAGGCCATTTAGACTTCGTCTAGTTTAATACCTAAAACATATATATTTTAATTTAAAAGTATATTAGAAAAATATTTATTTCTTTAAAAATAAATATATTTCTTTCTTTTCTTTTAAAACTCCGAAAAGGATCACTTTACAGAGTCAAGAGAAGACAAAAGATTGCTTATTATTTTATATTTCATTTAACATTAATTTAAACGTCTTTTTTGTTACTTTAAGCCTTTATTAATAATAATTTTTGTTTTTTATTGCCTTTATACTCCTAAAGCGCATTTTTAGGGACCTATAAAGAGTACCATAACAAATATGCTTGCAGTGTTTTTTTGGGCATCCCAAAAAAAATAAATATTAGCTCAAATATCAAACGGGGCCCCTCTTGCCCTATTGTTACGCTATTGTACCCAAACATCCGATGTCTACTCATGTGTCTTGTTTTCGACGAAATTTTAATTCGATTCTTAAGCCGTCAGCATTTCTTTAGAGTTCTACTGAAATAAAGCAATCTATTTCTTTTTTCTTTTTTTTTCTTTCAACATCCTGCAACACGGGAGGCGTAGCTCTAATTAGAAGTATCACGTCTCAATTAATGACCAGATGAACTCTGGAAGAATTAATTGAAAAATTCATTAGTGAGTTGGTTAGTTGAGTTACCTATCTTCCAAAAATCAAACGCGAAGTTCATGGTTTTACTCTCTCCTCTAGGCCAGTCCATTTATTTATTTTTCAATATTTCTTAAACGATTTAATATATGAATGGACTTCGCATTCACTCTGTAATAGATTCTGGTTGAACTACTTCACTACTTCTAAAAAGGTGCGAAGAACTCACAAAAAAAACAAGCTATCTATCTTTATGAGTGTAGCGCTATCTGAGAGGAGTTAAAGAAATTAGTATTTTTTGTGGCAAAATCAAAAATTTCCAATTAAAATAATACTAAAATTCATAGTAAAAATTAAAGTATTTACAATTTTTGGGGGTGAGATTAGATTTTGCCAGGATTTTAAGAAAATAAAATTAGCAATTTTCCCCTAAAAATTGTCAAGTTCTTAATATAAAATATTTAAATATTAATTCTCAAGTTCGCATCTTATTTCGAATATGTGACAATTTTTTAAAACAATTTTTTTTAATTGAAATTCCTGATAAAAAAATAAGTCCGGACCAGTTTTTCATTGTTACCGAAACTCGACTCAGGATATCTTGAAGTCGAATTAAGTTTTTAAGGTTGGCAACACAAGTGACCACGTGTCATTTTGACAGGCAAATTCCAACTTGCTGGTCAGTCTAATTCCTCTGCCCACTTGTCATCATTTTTAAATCTGGTTTGAAGATGCCATTGGAGACTCAAATAGAAGCCGCCGCTACAGAAGGAAGTTTACATTTTCCCAGAGGAAACAAATCAAACATCGATTATGGAACCGCGGGATTTCGAACAAGGTGCAGTACAAAAAAATCACACAGCTTTTTAAAATATTTCGATTTTAATTTTTTCCATTCATACCTATTTTATTAATAACAAATCTGAAATTCTTTATTAAAAGATCTCAAAATATTTTTTGTATTAATTGTAATTTTACGCATCTTGAGATTTTGAAAGAACATATGTTTTAAAACGCTTATTACTTTCTCTTATCTATATTATCATTTCTAATATTCTCTTCTTTCATCTCAAATCACTTATTATTAAAATTTTTTAATATTAAAATATCCATTACATATTGTCAGAAGAACGAATAATAACTAGTATTTGCCTTTCAGGTTTTGACCGTGAAAATTCCCTTGTTTTAAATATTTTTTTCTGATTAAAATGGGAAATTTCCCTTTTCGCTAGACTCTGCCCTTAGGGAACTAAATATGGGAGTGGGGAAGCGGAAATTTTAAAAAGGAAAAAATGATACAAAAGAAGATGAACAAGAGATCGTGAATGGAAAAAGTTTAAGAAGTTATTTTCTAAAATATATATTTTAAAATAACTAGCAGATCCTGATTTTTTTTTATTTCCTTAAATTTAATTTAATTAGTTTTTTAATTGTTTTTCAGAGGCGATCTTCTCGAACACGTTATGTACCGCATGGGTCTTTTGGCCACTTTACGATCTAAATATCAACAAGGTATTTTGAAATCTATTTTAGTATTGGGATAAATGGCAATTATTCTCCACGATTGTATTTTGATGGTTCAAATTTATCCTTAAATCCTTAAAATTCTCTAATTATAATCTTTGAAATATATGTTGACTGGCAGGCCGGACTATTGGTGTAATGGTTACTGCAAGCCATAATCCTGAAATTGATAATGGAGTTAAATTGGTTGATCCTCTTGGTGAAATGTTGGATCAGACTTGGGAACCTTTGGCAACTCAACTTGCAAATATTCCGTAAGTTAAAAAAAAAAAAAACATATGTAATCAAAAATTATATTATAATTATTTTATTCATTTTTCCCAGAGATTCAGAACTTCAAAAAAATTTGAAAGAAATCATTGAAAAAACTGAGATTAATTTTGAAACGTCTGCTAAAGTAATGATTGGACGAGATACTAGGTAAAAATAATATATAATAAAACATTGAATAATAGGGTTGTGTTTTGAAAAAGGTAGAGGTTTTCAAAACGTCTCAAGAGACTATAAGTTAATATATCGTTTAGATATATAGGCATGGAATTAAAACGTTAACTACAAGTAAATGAAATTTTAATGTTAATAGATCTAGTAGTACACATCTTAGCAATTGTGTCAAAAAAGGAATTTCAATCCTTGGAGGCGAATGTGTTGATTTAGAAGAGGTGACAACTCCCCAACTTCATTTTGCTGTTTACCAAAGTAATATCCCTGGTGGTAAACCAACTGAAAAATTTTACTATGAAACAATCGCTTCAGGTTTTAAGACACTCAGAAATCAAGTAAGAAATAAATATCTATAGGTTTTGTCTTAAGCATCCCTAAGAAATTAAAATCTATTTTAGTATATTGGGATAAATGGCAATTATTCTCCACGATTGTATTTTGATGGTTCGAATGGCGTGGGAGCATCAAAATTTGCAAATTTGCTCACCGAATTAGGACCTGATGTTCTTCAAGTGACTATTTTTAATGACGGCACTCGGCCTGAAGATATATTAAATCATGAAGTATTTATTATATTTGAAATTAATTAATAAATCATTATTTAAAAAACCTAATTTTTTTTTATTTTAGTGCGGTGCGGATTTCGTTAAAACGAAACTGAAATCTCCCAGGGGTTTGCCTCCACTAGATAATACTCGATGTTGTAGCGTTGATGGGGATGCAGATCGGCTTGTTTATTTTTTGCGAACAAAAGAAGGACTTAAATTATTAGATGGAGACCGTATTGCCACACTTGGTATTTCATTTCTTGCTTCCTCATTTAATACACATATAATTTTTATATGTATTTATTGTAGCTGCGAGTTTTTTGGTGGAATTAGTTCGGGAGAGTGAACTTTCGTTGCAAGTTGGCTTAATTCAAACTGCCTATGCTAATGGCGCTTCGACCCATTACATAACTGAAGAATTGGTAATATAATGTATTTGATTTTTACTTAGCCGAACACTTATTATTTTAACTGTTAAATCATTCAAAAAGTATTTGTATGTATTAATTAAATTTTATTTTAGAAAATTCCTGTTGCCTGCGTGCCAACTGGCGTGAAACATTTACATAAAAAAGCTTGTGAATATGATATTGGAGTGTATTTTGAAGCGAATGGTCATGGAACTATATTATTTAGTAATGATACACTAAAACGAATTCAAGATAAAATAAATGAAAAGGTATGTTAATCTTCTACTTTTAAAAATTTCTTTTTTTCAATAAACATTTAAAAACCGGCCCTAAGAATTTAATTAAGACATGAAATTTCAGGATAATTCTGAAAAAGTAAAATTGGCTGCTCAACGGTTATATGCTGCATCTCAAGTGATAAACCCGGCTGTAGGAGATGCCCTTGCGGATTTACTTTTTGTTGAATTAATACTTTTAGCTCGGGGATGGGATGCAGCTGAGTGGTTTGCTTGTTATAGCGATTTACCCAACCACCTTGACAAAGTGATCGTTAAGGTAATGAGAAATTTTATTTTTAATAATAAGAAAAGAATTAATTAATTAATATTTTTTTAGGACCGCAGTGCTATTGTTAATAGTGATGCCAGAGGGCGATGTAGTAAACCTCAAGGCCTTCAACAGGAATTGGATGCTTTAATGGCACGGACTAAAAAAGGTCGAACGTTCGTTAGGCGAGTTAGACAAATCTATTTTTTCTTGGAAACTTTAATATAAATTAATAATTATTTTAGGCCGTCAGGGACTGAAGATTTGGTGCGAATTTATGCAGAGGCGGCGACTGAAACTGAAGCTGCTTGGCTAACTGCAGCTGCTGCAGAGGCTGTACATCGACTGGCAGGAGGAATTGGACCGGCACCTAACGTTCCTTCTTTAGAGACCGAAACACAAAAATAATAGACACAATCATAAAAATCAAACCTGGAAAATTTCCATTAATAACAAAATTGGAGCAGCCAAATGACTTAATTATGAGATTAATTAATTCTTATGTTTCTAAAAAAAACACTTGGATCTTGATTAAAAAATTTCGATGATTGGATATTATTTGAGATTGTCAATCACTGAACTAAAGAACATGTAAAAATTCTTTATAACTAAAAAACAATCTTTTTTTTTTCTAAAAAATTAAGAATTAAATTAATAGAGAATGAAGAGAACATCGAACTCTGAAGAGCAAAGCCAAAAGAAGTAGGAAAACAAAATATGTAATTTTTAATGAATTGATAAAGATAGCAGAAAATGGCTAGTCATTCCCTCTCTTTAACCTTTAAAATTGAAATCGAATGCCGAAAAGACTAAAAAATTTATCGGCGTGGTGATTTAAATATGTGAGAGAAGGCTTTGGGCGTTGTTAAGCCGCGGAATTCAAAATAATAAATAATCCAGAATAAATTTGTATTTGGAAATAAAATATTGATAATTAAATATCCATTTATAAATTAGGGCTGGCTAATGGGCCATATATTTCATTGCACTTTGTGCCACATCCATTCATGACTTTTCATTTCTCGCTAAATTTTCAGAAAAAGTGCATAACATAAGTGTGCAAAGTAAGCACACTGGTACTCCGAAAGGCTGGAGTCTCTGGGTCCCATATAATCACTATACACAGGAACTATTAAACATACTATTATTATGAATTAATCTTTAAAAAATCTCAAGGCTTATATTGCATTTTAATTATTATTTGATTCAAAATACTAGGGCAATTTGAAAAGTTCGCAGCCTAACTATGAAAAAATACAACTTCTGTTTTTAATTTTATTTTATTTTTCAATATGATCGCCTTGAATTTCATATTACTTTGACAATTTGAGGGTAATAGATCACAATTTACAAAAATTTTTAATGCGGCACTACTTCTTAAATTGGATAGCTCTTTTTTAAATAATTCATTCTTTTTTAAACTATTATTAATATATAACAAGGAAGAAAATAAAAAATAGTTATATTTGTTATATGGTTTTGTGGTTTTAGATTCAATCATCATTTATTGTTTTTTATTAAAAAGTATAAATGAATTATATTTTTACGCTTTCATAGTGAATGTTTTATATAATAAAAGTTCCATTTATAAAAACTTTATTTCTTTTTTGTAAATTAGATCATCTTAGTATTTACCGGTTGTCGGTACTAGATATTAATAAAAATAAATATATTTATATTTAACAAGTTCTTAAATATATGATGAATTAAACAATAATAACTGTATTAAAAGTTTACCAGTCTTGAAGAACTTTTACAATTGGAAATGTAGCTATACAAGACAAAATATAAATGATTATTTTTTAAATAACAACTAATAAGTTTAATCATCATTTTGGGTACTGGAGAACCTCGGATGAGTGATCCTTAGGAACAAGGGTGCTAAACGTCAGCCGGTAGTCACTGATAATTGAATATTAACTAATGACTGACAATAATATTTATTTCTAAAGTCTAATGGCTATGCCGAAGACTATAAAAATAAATAAATAAAAAAATAATTATTTTAACAAAAGAAATATTTTTTATCAATGAGCAGATGAAAAAAATTTACAATAACCTCGTTTTTTTTAAATATTTTTTGAATTTTATTATTTTATATCCGAACCATTTTGCCAAATTACAAAAAACTTCCCCCTTGCTAAGACTGTGTAAGATAAAAGATACTCAAGTCAACCAGTCACAAGTAAGCATTCCCGAAATGATTGCTTTAAAAGAAAGCAAGATTTCGTTTTGCCTATGGACTTCCCAATGGGACTCCACTTAAATAGTTTTTAAGAATAACAAAAATAGAAAACAAAATCATCTAAGAGAAGACTGGGTTTATTATTAATTTTTTAAATGAGTGAAAAAATATTTTCTTGATAAAAATAAAGTGAAGGATTTTTTCATATTGTTTTTCTCATTCAAATATGTCAAGGATTGACTGATACACTGTCGTATACTCTAGAGAGTAAATTTCTTGGGATTTTACCCAAATGGGTTACTATTTCCTTCCCCATGATTTTTTGATACATTTTTTCAATGAAATGGATTTGGCCTGGATTGCTTTCAACTCAGGGATATAAGCTTAACTGTTATTCTCCCCCTCTCCAGTTAAATCATTTGTAAAAATGAAAAAAGACCTAAAATAACTTTTTTAATAATTACATTCAACTAGTATATATATATATTAATCAAAAGTATTTGGGTAGTGTGGAAATCCCTTTTGTTTTTTACTAACATATAACATGTATTTGTAAGTATATAAGGATATAAATATCAAACGTATAGTATTTTTTTTTCAAAGTATAGAGTAATGTCTAATACATTTTTTTCTGGTGATCATTTGTGTTGTATTTATTTGACGTTATTTTGAAAATGAAATGTAAGTTCAAAGTGAGCATTTGCAATGCAATTTTATTTAAAAAAGGTAAAAGAACTCCAGAAGTATAGAGAAAAATATATGTGCTGTATATAATATTGAGGCTGCAACAGTACACAGTTCCGTTCTGTAAAATTCTAGGTTCAAGTTGCACCGCATTTTGATAGATCAACTGAGATATATACTGAAGTTAAATTCATCCAAAACAACTGTTAATGACAATTTGAGAACGCTTGAGTGCATATAAAAGTTGAATTGTTTGAATCTCACATAAACTTAAAGAAGGCCTAATATGATACACTCGGTAAAAACTTGATTGAGATGTGCTCCTCCACTCATCATATAATACTGCACAATCAGACCACTCTTTATTTTGCTCTCTATAAATTGGAGAAAACCTACCTTGTAGATTTTTTTTGTTGAAAAAGAAGTTTTAAGAAATCATGAAATTTAATTGTCATCTCAATGTCGAACAAAAAGGCGAATATTTTAGAGATTTTTGTATTAAAAAAAATACATTTTTTTCATTGAAAAAATATAGAAAAGACTTTCCGGACAGCCCAATATTTAAATAGATCACTGTTTATTTACTCATTTTACAGATATTTTAAAATTTATGAGGTATTAAGAGAGGAATTATTTCACTTAATTTTTTTGAATAATATTCAAGTCCATTCGTTTAAAATAGAGAAAAATTCCTAATAATGAAAGATCTCTCTGTTTTCCCAAAATCACATACGAATTTGATAACGACCAGCTTTTGTAATATATTTTACACCTTTAAATGGTTTATATTTTTCACCATACATATCTAGTCTATTAACTTTGAGTCCAGAGAGCGCGAGTTGGCTGATTGTGAATTGCACCTAAAGAAAGAAAGAAATCATTTATAAAAAAATAGTTAAATTCTTAAAAAAAAATAATTAAAATGTTGCTATGGTACATATACTTAAAGGTTTTTTATTTTATTCTATATAAAAATTTGTTACTATCACTTTTCGTAATAAGGTGAAATTTATTATTTATTTATCTTAGATATAATATAAAAATATTTTTTTTTATTCAAAAATATATTATACTCACATTAATAGCAGGATTTGCCTCAACTGAAGACACTCCAGCCTGAAGATTAATCTAAAAAAATAATTAAAAAATTATTATTATTATTAAAAAAATATTAATAAAAAATTATTTTATACCCCTTATTCCCGCTAAGATTAAAACATTCAAAAATCTTACTTCCACACAATTTTTAAATTAATAGTGCTGTCTGAAGGATATATGTATATAACTTTCTACAAGAAGGGGCGTAAAAAATTCTTATTTTGGCAGTTGGTTTTTGTTATTTTTACATTCGGATATATGTCTTTTATATATTTAATTCAATATATTACAGACGATACACGAGATGCAAAACATTGATCGTTACTTTATTAGAACATAAATCAAGAGTTTATAATCTGCTCTAAGATACAATAAATTAGAAGTTAAGAATTTTAGACAACATTGATTTTTACCGTTCCTCGTAGACCAGGAAGTTTATTCTGGGACTCGATGCGTCCAATCTCCCAAGTGAGAAGTCGAGTTACAGGATCAAAAGAAGAACGTCCCTGCGTTGGCGTTACAGTAACATTGAGTACAGAACGAGGCATGGGGATCTCAATCACCACATTTTCAACCTAAATAAGATAAAATCATCAATTAGTTTAGATAAATTTATAAAAATTTATTGTTGAAAGTCTTCTACCACTCTGCTTATAACATGCCGATGTGAGACGACAATATCAATCCGTCCTGAGCCGCCTCCCCCGGAGGTTCCTTCTCGAAAGGTGATACTATGTCTGACATGGATTGGAATAGCTACGCCTCCTCCGCCAATGTGATAAGACATAAGACGGAAATTTCCATCCGGAGGAATGAAGCTTAATATTCGTTCTGACTAAAGAAATTTAATATATATATATATATATATATATATATATTTTTATAAAGAAAATAATAACATTCTTATTTACCTCCCATCGTTTGAAACGGACACAAGGATGAAAGCTTACGTCATCGAAAAGACGTGGATTCATAAATGAGAGAGTAAGGTCAGGCATTCCGCTTAACTTGATACAGCAATCAATCTAGAAAAAAATATAACTATATATAAGCCATAATTTATAATTATATAAATCAATTTTTATTCTTTCTTAATTTTCTTTGGTTTTATTTAAGAAATTTAAATTTGGACCGTTTAAATCGCTTGCTGAAATCTCCGTTTATTTGCTTATTGTTGCTTTTTTATTTAATTGCCTACCATCAACTTGTGCTAAGCCTATTTTATTAAATTAATAAAGCCCCCAATCATTAAAAAGCTTATTTAATAAAAATAGAAACAAATAATGAAAAAGAAATAAAATTAGCCTATATTCTTTTTATTTCTTTTCACTGGCTGTTTCATTTAATTAATAAATATTTTGTGATTAAATAATATAAGCTAATATCATTCATTAAAAGGCTATAATCTTTAAAAGTAAATATGGATTTTAATTTAAGATGAAATTAAAACAAAAATTATTTACATATCCTTGAATCTCAGCAAAGACAGTAGCCCCAGTTTTGTCAATAATTGCATCAACCTCCTCAACGACATCAAAATACGCTTCGTTGTTGGTGTATTTGACTCCTGTACGTCGCCAGGGGATATTAGAAAGTTGTCCACTCGGAAGTGTAGTGCTTACGCTATAAAAACAATATAAAATTATCAAATGAATTACAGGAAAAAATATTAGTGTTATTTTAATATTTACTTGCTCTTTCCAGTAACAGTATTTGCAATAGCTCGTAAAATATTGGGTGGTTTGATTAATTCTTTCAAAATATTAGATTCTGTAGCCAGAGGAAATCCATTATCCAACATTTCATCTAAAAGCTAAAAAATATTTTTTTTAATGTCTTATTTGTATTTAAATAAACATCAAACTTCCAAATGAAATAAAAAATCTCATTTTGATTTATAAATAATGCTTTTTCTTTTAATATACACTCAGAGGCTCACATTTTGGTGAGTGTGTGGATGATAAGTGGTATTTTTCTTCTAGCTTCCTACATATGAGTCTTCTCTTTCCCTTCGGGCCGGCTTCACTTCCTCTCAGTCTAATTTTATTTTATATGCCAATACCTTATCCCGAAAATATGCCAGAGACAATGAAATTGAAGAAGATTTCTATGATTTAAATATGATTTTTTCAATAAATTATTCTTTTTTACTTGAATACAGAGTTTTCGTTATTAACAAGTATATTAAATGGCAAGGAAAGAAAAGTTCGGTCGGTCGCACGATTTGGTGACCTCTAAAAGAGGTGAAAAGAAGAGAAGGTATACCAGGATATTTATAAATCAAAATGAATTTTAAAGTAAAAAAATTTAGTTAGTTTAGCACAGTATTACCTCATAAACAACAACATAATGTTCTTTTATGATGGATTCAGTACATTCTCCAAAATAGTCTTCAAAAGTATCAACAACTCGATGTAAAAATTCGATCACAAATAAAGGAGGAACTAAAGAACAAAAAATTACTTTTATATCATGTAAAATAATAATTTTGTAGATTAGGGAATTATAGATGCTTTTTTTACAAATGTTATCTTTTGGCAATCAGTAACAAGCTCTATACTTCTCTTTTTCATTTGATCTTTTCAGTGATACTTATTTTTACCTTCGTATATAAAGATTTCCCTCAAGACCTCTCTCTTCCCTTTCCTTATTTTATGCTTGTTCGATTCATTTCTTACACTTCCGCCTTCTCGAGATCTTTTTCTCAACATACTATCAACATTCCCTTAGCCTTTTCCTTCTGGGTGCCAATCCAACTCCTAAAAGGCGTTCTCTTCCTCCAGCTCGAGCTAATATAAAGAAAATATATTCATCCATATCTTATGCTTGTTTAATTCATTTCTTACACTTTCGACTTCTCGAGATCTTTTTTCTCAACATACTATCAACATTCCCTTGGCCTTTTCCTTCTGGGTGCCAACCCAACTCCTAAAAGGCGTGAATGAATACATTTTCTTTATATATATAAAGAAAAAAATATATATATATATATATATATATATTTATAATATATTTTTCTAAACTTTATTCTCAAATACCCTAATTCTTTTTTTGAAGTCCAGCTTTGTATCCATACAAGATCGCCGGCAAAATATTAATAGTTTAATAGAATCTTAAAGTTCTTGAATAAATCTTTTAAAGAAAGCAACTCGGAAATCACATAATAACATTTCTTTGACTTTTTCTCTTTAGTTCTAATATTGTCTTCAGTTACAATGAACTTAAATATCTAAATAATCGATTCCAACCAAAAGAGAAAATGAGAGATATGTGAAAAGGGAGGAAGTCAGCCAGTAGGTTAGCCTCTATCGAAATAAAACTCCCAAAATCTTCAACTGCCCTTAGTGCCCATAGAGACAAAACATGAATTCGATTTTGGTGGCGCGATTATTCTGATGAAAATAGACAATACTTGTAAGCGTCTGGTAGCTGAAAAATGTTTCATTAAGACCTATGGTCATAGAATCTCAACTTTAAGACAGATATGGTCATAGAATCTCAACTTTAAGACAGATTGCATAGGACTAAGTAATTGTTATATTGCATATGCTATATGTTATCTATTTTACAAAATGCTGGTCAGATTGCATAAAAAATTGTAATATTCAATGGACCAATTATAATATCTGGAAAAAAATAGAAAATTATAAAATGTAAAAACTTTCCAAATAATAACATGTTTATATTAATATATATATAATTTTCTTGGGGTCAAGTAAATGATTTAGATAATAAGATTTCGGCTTTTTATATTTGTATTATGGCTCAGCGATCTCATTGATTGACAAGAGTTACTTTATTTGCTTATAAATGATAAATAATTTTAATTAAATCTGAAGATTTCGCCATATCGGTGCTGATAAGCATTACTATTATCTATGTACACTCACTATACACTATAAATATACAACAACTCTATCTGCAAATTCATTGTCTTATACATTGAATCTAAACATACTGTAGATTATTATTTTAAAGTTATTTTGTAAAGTTGTTGGGTTTTTTAATTTTGTTGCTCATTTCAGCTCTAGTGACTGATGATGGCATTTTCTAATAAAAACCGAAACGTCTAACATTTTGGGAGTTTCATTTTGAGAGAGGCTAACCTACTGGCTTCCTCCCTTTTCACTCTCTTTGATCTGCGTACAGCCACCTATCTCATCGTGAAGACAAAAGAGAAAGATTTATTATTATTAATTTAAATTTAGTATCTTCTTTTCATTTGTCTGTGATTGTATTGTGAGTCGACTTCTTTTAATCCCTGATTAATTAATAATATATTTTTTAAGATTCGTTCGTTCATTATAGTTAAATTTTCCAAAAACAGACTCAAACATAAATAAGAACGAAAGTCATACAAAGGCCGAGTCAATGTAAATGTAGATTACAAAAAAGGGGTGACAAAAAAGAGAAAATACCTTCTGTCATGCAAACAGCCACAAAAAACATCTGGCATCTATAAATTGTGATCAAATAATGGTGAGGAGTTGCTAAAACTGGAGGCGTATCTTCGGGACAACTCAATTTCCTTTGCTGATCAAAAAAGTAATCACATACAGATCTTGAGATGACACTTTTCCAATGTTTCTCCATAAAAACATCACTATGAAAAAAAATTAAAAAAAAAAAAAAAAGAGTAATTTTAATAAAAATATGAATAATAATATATTTACCAAGATGAATTAATAATAAATACACTGTGAATCATTTTTATGCTTTATTTTAAAATAATATTTGTAAAAGTAAAATTAAAACATAACGTGAGTAAAATCAAATTAATTTAAATAACATATTTTTGCCAACACTTCAGAAATTGACATTTTAGATATATTTTATGGCCGACAATAGTGTGACTTTGTTCCAACTTCGCTCAATAGATGTCAGGAAATTTGTAATTAAGATAACTGTTTTTTAAAGCACGGTAAAGCTAGCGTCCGATTTCTAAATGGCAACGTCGCAATGCCAGCGAACATACGGAAAATTAAATTATAATAAATGATTAATATCTCTATTATAGGGTTAATTAATGCGAAATTTCGTAAGGATAAAGATTATGAGATGGGGAATGTAATTTTATAGAGAAAAATAATAAATTAATAAAATAAAAAAATAAAAAAAATATCAACACGAGCAGAAATTTTTATTAATTAATAACTCCTAAAGTAGAAGTTGTGCCCTAATGAAAATTGATATGAATATTTTTTAATAAATTGGGAATCGACTGATATGTCGTTTACTGGTTACCCCTGTCAAAAAGGATGAAAAAAAATAAAAACCACCCTTTCAATAAGGATATATAACTCCTATACTAGATGATGTCCCCTATCGAAATTATGCACGTTTATTCTTCATTGAATGACGAATCCAATTTTTCAGGCATTTTCTTTACTATTACATTTTTTTACTATTTCATTTTTTATTATTTCTTTAAAAAAAAAAAATTTGAATAGTTTTTGGTCTATTGATAAAAATCATAAAAATATAAGATACTAAATTCAAGAGCTTAGTAGATATATTATATATGTATTTGATGCAGAATTTTATTGGGATAACGAATCTATAAACCTTATTTTTCTATCTCAATTATTTTTTGTGTAAATAAATAAAAACGATCAAAAAATTTAACACCCTTGTTACCATTAACTAAAATAGTAATGATATCAAATGATATCTCTATTCAACTCAGAATTTTATGCAGATTAAGAAGTACTATTCACTATTTTTATATCTTTCATAGTTTTTTAATAATTGAGTCCAAACTAAAATGAATAAATCCACCTGTCAAACAAACATTAAAATTTGACTTTTCTTTAATTTAATGACAATTTATGTTCAAAACAAGGATGTTCTGGTTAGAGTATTTCATTTTCAAATAAATTCAATCAATATCAAGCACTATATTTTTTTATTTAATATAAAAATATCGAATAAAGAAAAAAAAATTATTAAAAATTGAAAGCGCAAAATTCAAAATTTGAAATTGTTGGAGTCACTAATAAATGTGCCCTTAAAATGGGTGAATTTTAACGAAAAATTTTGTATATATTTATGATTGAATGAAAGTGAGTTTTCTGTTTTTTCTTAAGAATTCGTCCGCAACTAAGAGAGATATACGCAAAACAATTTCAAGATTTCAATTGAGCGATGAAAGGCCAGACGATCAATACACTAGTATCTCGCCTCGGTCTCAGTGCGCAGATTTCTTTTCGAAAAAAAAATTGCAATTCTCTATGATTTATTTTCTTTGTTATTTTTCTTATTATCAGAAATTTTATATAGTGAATAGTACTTCTTAATGTGCATAAAATTCTGAGTTGAATAGATATATCATTTGTCACATTACTATTTTAGTTAATGATAACAAGGGTGTTAAATTTTTTGATCGTTTTTATTTATTTACTCAAAAAATAATTGAAATAGAAAAATAAGGTTTATAGATTCGTAATCCTAATAAAATTCTGCATCAAATAATTATATAATATATCTACTAAGCTCTTGAATTTAGTATCTAATATCTTTATGATTTTTATCAATAGATCAAAAACTATTCAACATTTCGAAATTTTATCTACAGATTCTTAATCTACGTGAAATTTTGCATTAAAATAATGTATCTTATGTCTTATAATGATTAAAATAGTTTTTGTGAAATATTTCTTCATAGGTATAAATATATATATTTTTTTTATTTCTCACACTCTGCAATTTTTATAATTCTTGCCTCTCTCTCATACAAGCTCATCTAAAAGTCTATTTTTAACTTCTCCGCTTTCTATTCTTATAAATCAGTATCTTTTTCCTTAAAATATTT